>JBBMOE010000013.1:6594485-6688969 GCA_037975065.1 Chaetodon trifasciatus
AGAGAGAGAGAGAGAGAGAGAGAGAGAGAGAGAGAGAGAGAGAGAGAGGCTGTTCCAGGGCGAGGTAGCCAAGTGGCTGTCTTTCATTTTATGGGAGGGTCAAATTATGTCATAACAAATAAAGCATCCATTAATGTGAAGGCTAATCATGCTACTGCTAAAGCACGTCTAAATGATACATTCTCCAGTAAAACTAATCAATGGATTAAAACGAGCTACTCTGTGCCCGAGGTGAAAGCGAATGAAAAAGCTTGCACAAAGCGTTACAATTGGCCCCACACTCGGCTCGTACAAAGGAGCAGTTGTTTTTGCTCTAGTCATGTTTCAGTAGTGCTCAGTATTCACCTCACAGTTTCAAACAGAGGACCGGGAGGGAAGGAAACACCTCCTGCCTGTTGAGGAAGTTCATTTTCAGAAAACAAATGCAGACTTCACACAGAGACAGCTAGGCCCGCTCTACGCCAAAACAGTGGACTCGAGCAGCGAGACAAGAGGTAGCGTGTATTGAAGCAGCAGTATTTACTTTGGCAATTTATGAATTCCACCAGCATGTAGCTTATAGGCTGCTGACAAACACCCGAGTCGAACCAAATGAACTGACTGATGCAATCATTTAACAGTCCGGGGAAAAACAGGCAAACAAAACAATGGTTAATGACTGATGTTCATCAGAGACATCAGCTTCACAGTGATTTCAAACTCAAACACACAGGCCTGCACTGTCAACAGAGGTGAATCCTGTAAAAGTACATGCCAGCCCCGAGCTGAAACCTTATCTCTTCGGTCATGTGGCTCTAAGTTCAGTGTACAAACACTCACTGCCAATATACACAACAAACTCATATACTACTAAATACCACTAATTGCTACACCGTTTGCACTGCACATGTACGCTGGGCTCCAAATCCTTGTCATAAACAATTGTTAGGAGGTTTTTTTTTATCAAGTTCTTACATATTTGAAGGGACAATCCGTTAACTGTGTTCCTTTAACTATTTGGTTGGAGTTTCAACATAAGCCCTTCCAGGAATGTGCACTGTATGAGATTACTTTCCATGTAAATACTACAAGTTTGCAATTGAAATTGTGTGTGCAAGAACCAGAGAAACCACCAGTAGGGCCCTGCAAGAAGATCAAGTGGCAAAAGCCTCCATTCCTGAATCACAGCAAACTCTGATGGATCCTTCATTAGGCGTCCATGTCAAACGCAGTGGGAGCACAGGGCTCTCACAGCCGCCAAATAAAACAGTGAAGACAGCTGGAAGTGCCTTGCATTCAAAGAATGAAAATATTTACTGACGCTTCTGAAGAGAGTAAATCAACAGAAGCGCATACACAGTAAAAGATGAGCATGCAGTAATATAACATAAAGATGAGCTCAGTGCTCTTCTTCTGGCAGCTCTGAAGTGTAGGCTATCTTCATGTTACACTACAGCATCCTATATTTGTCTTTACGGCAGGTTCCACAAATATTCAATTGTATGGATCAAAAGGTACAAAAAAAAAATTCAAGCTGTGTATCATTTACATTTTGTCTTAGTAAGCACTTAAAAAATACAGAACCAAAATGCTAACTTCTTTTTGGTACCTTTATATGTACAAACTCCTTGTACCAAGAAAAGTTTATGCACCGCTACAAAAATTGATTATTTGATAGGTTCCAGTCAACTTTTACCACAGAACATTCCCCAGGGGTTAGAGGAAGTTAGCATAGGATAATTTAGGGAAATCAGAGGAACTACGGGGTGCAACATGAAATGAGTTTTATCATTTTTTGGTGCCACAAAACTACATTGTCTGCTTAAATTAGGTTTAATTAAAATGTTTCCACAAATTTGCAGTAAATCACTGTGGTGATCTGATGTCAGTGCCAAATTTTTAAAAATAGCAAAGCTCTAGACATGCTCTAATAAACTGTGCTTCATACTTATCCATGGATTCAGCTGTTTCAAGTACAAACACAGTATAAAACTCTTGTTCAAGTGCATGATGCTTCAATTCATGTTTATATTTCCACCCTCAGGCGAGCATCAATTAAACAAATGCTGTTAATTCATCAAGGGGTGATGACACAAAGACCCATTGTGACACAGGACACAGCCGTGCTTCCGTCTTCCTTTCTCTCAATCAAGGAAACGGTCACTTTGGTGTTGCTTTCAGGGAGGCAGGTCCTAATGGGCTGTGTCTTGCATCCACCCCGCCAGGAATGAGACAGGCATAGGGACAGTTAGGGGGTTAGAGAGGGGCAGGGGAGGGGGGGGGGGCTCTCACCATAGAGTCAGTGCATAACCACTGTGACCAATCTAGAAATGTAAAACAATAACTGGAGTAGACCAAGGGGCGCCACAGGAGGAATACACACATTGTCTATATGCAACTTCTGTAAATACACACATGTAGAGGCAGGCGCACGGAGGAAAAACTGAGGTAGAAACTCAAAACATTCACATTCAAACTACGTATTTTTAGATTTGCAGAACTAAATCTCAACTTGTTCCGTCTTTCTGTTGATGTCATGACATTATCTACAATAGGTCGACCCCAGTTTGTAAAATACTGACAGCTGTTAAGCGGAAAGCTTAGAGGATAAAAATAGATGCCATTTAGCTGAACCCTGATTCTCGTGAGATGCTAAATGTTATGAAACATCACAAAAACACCAACAAGTTGACCATCTACAGAAGGAAGGTAGCACATGGTGTAAACATGCCTCTACCGGCATTTACGTTTGCATCTCAAATTCAGAGCTACCACCTATGTTTGATTAGCAGAATGTCACAGGCCTGAGACAACAGAGGACTACCTTCTCCTGGGGATAACCCTCCTTCAAAAAAACACACAGGGGTTGTGAGCAGGTGTTGAAACATGTGCAGCTTCAATCATTCAAGCCAACCAGCACAAAACTGCATGAAGCAGTCAACTATACACAAGCCAGATATGTCAAGGCCAGCAGTTAGAGGTGGAGCTCAATGATTAGTGACTGGTCTCAGCTAGATATGGCCTAGTCATCCAAATAGGAGGTAGAAGGAGAGATCAATATATTGTTTAGAAAAACCAAGAGGACATTCTTTGGATGTTAATTATCAACTATTATAATATTAACTTATTTCAAATCATTTTACACTTGAATATGTAAAAACACTGCAATATGCACAACATAATTATGGGAATGCGGTCACTTCAAGAGAGCAGAGACTGTCAACTTCCTTATTCTGCCAATCACCAAATTATTTAACCTCCCCCATTACAATAATAATAGCTACCACAATTTAAAACAGTCACTAAAATCAAAGTCTCAAATGACTTGCTAATTAGGGGTTTCAGAGAAGAGTAGGTTATAAAGCTTTGAGCTTTGTTTAGTCAATCCGTGAAAAACCAGGTTTAGACTGAGTTAAGCAATCCCAATAGATTCTGCCACATGGGTCAGCTTTTGTAATGAATTCAAGCACAGTCTCTCATATGCCTACAAAGAACATGGTGTATTTTAGAAGACGCAACCTTTCATTTACTCTGGGTCAGAGTACACAAGTCTGTGATAAGGCTGATTGCACGGCAATACCTCCATTTCGAAGTGCAGATACGGTGCCACTCTTGCTTAGATAGGGAGTAACAGCTACAAGCCAGTAACATGACATTTCCTTATTAAAATGCTTTATACATCATATTCAGCCCATTGCTGTGACTGAACAGGACAACAGAGCTCCACTGGATTGAAAATGTACTATGTACACTAGAAACTCTGAGGACCATCTTGCTGTTCTGTCATATGTACAGTATGGAGCAACTTCTCAGAAAAGTGACACCAATGTGTTTACCAAGTTGTAAAGTCGCGTGGCATTCTTGAGAGTTCCAGACGAGCTTGAGATATATTTGATACTACTGAGTCCTTTGCTGCATTGGTACAGTCAAAACATGGCAACGCATTCAAGTATGTGACTATCAGGGCACTGCTCTATTGAAAAGCACTTTTAAATATAACACAAAACTGAATACTTTGATCTTATTTCAGCAAATGAAGAAGAAGAGGAAGAAGGCCAACACACCAGGGTTTACCGTCAGGGTTATATGTGATTCCATGACTCATGGTGTTAATTGTCACATCAATTTTAATTTCAGTTTTGAGTTATCATCGGTAAAAGCATCTGACTCTCAAGTCTGCCGCTTTTCAAACAGCGTGCACTGTGAGACCCATAAAAAAAGACTAATCACAAAGACTGAGCCATCTGTCTCCAATTTCACCTGTATTTCACCTCTTACTGAGATAGAAAGGAACCTCAAACCATGGAGTAATTCTATCTATGGTAACCAAACTGTTTTACAGCCTATTCCAGCAATTCAAATAACCTTATGATGGTCCACAATTGAAGATAATTCAAGTCCACTGACAATATTTTAGATCCCTGTCATTATTAAGCCACTTCACATCAGCAATAACTGCATCACTGGGTTATGACAAGTCTTATTTATAGTAATGAATGTCAGTAAAGATAGCAGACCCTTATCTATTCTGGGACGCAAAAGTACTTACCCTTCAGAGGACTTCCATATATACAAACACACACAGGAGTGGCTACATGCTAGAAGTACAAACAACAGCAAAGACAACAGATGGTTTGACCTACAACATGACCGTGGAGATTCAGGCAATAAAATAATGGCAGACTGACAACATCTGTTTCGTTTTTGTCTTTTTCTGTCCCTTCAGCTCCTGTTGCCTTTGTCTTCTATTTAACACTCTGGCTTTAACAACTGTCAAGCAAGGAGAAAGGAATGTCAGTCTACATTAATGTCATAACCTCACAAAGGCAAAGAAAATGTCCCATCACTTTTTTCCAAATATACACGTAAACCTCAGCGCACACAATGAATTTTAGATGAGGTTTATCCAGTCCAGTGAACGCAACGCGTTCAGGTAGCAGGTAGAGAGACAACAAAGGCAGACACGTGGAATAACAAAGTACATGAAGACCTATTCAATAAGGACATATGAAGTATATCCGGCTGGATTAAACAGAGCTATTTTCCTACACTCTGACATTGTTTGTAGAGCACTCTATATCTGGGACAATCTTGTGATAATCCATTACATCATGTGCTTAGCTAGCCAGTGTAGCCTCCCAACCTCTGGTACCGTCGATACATACACCATGAAATATTCAACAATTTATAGATACGAGGGCAACACACGCGTCTTCAATGAACACCGGCAAAAAATGGATTCAATATTCTTGTCCACTAAGTTACAACACGAGCAACTAGGCGGTAAACAAAGACATTTACTGAAACGGCGAGTCTAAGCCAAGTGGAAAAGATACACCGAAAGTGCTGCTACCGAGGAAAACTAATATGCTTTGTAGCTTATGCTACATGTTCTGAGACATTTAATGACCACGGACTCGAGACAACACTCACAAGCAACCAAAACCAGTAACACAATGAGCAATACAAAGTTACACGCAATGACGTGGACCATTGCACAACACTTCCCGACACACGGGACTCGTTACGAAGTAACTTATCACCGGTTAGTTCATTACATTTTGTTTAGCTTAAAAAAATAGAGGAAGTTCGCAAGTTGTAATGTTACCAGCGTTAGCTCACCCAGCACAACCGAGAGGCAAAGTAGCGTTAGCAGTTGCTCGAAGGGTCAGTGAAGGTAAATGTACTGCTAACGTTAGCATAACATTTTAACTATCTAGAATATCATTGTAACTGTAGTTTCATATAGCAAACGATAACCGTTCGTTGGTGCTGAACATATCTCTCTCTACTCTTCAAGCTTCGAGCTCGGAGAACGGAGAGAAGTGTACAACGTTAACATTAGCTTGCTGGCCACATGCTGTCGCTTGAGATCTGCCATGCTGGCTGCTCTAAGCAAAGTCACTTGACCACATTTACTTTTAGCTTGTTCGAAACCCAAACCGTACCCTGCCGTACACGGTTTAATTACAGAAAATTTTCAAAAAAGACGATCAAATACTCACAATCATGCACGGCGTGCCTCGGTGAGGTATGTTTAAAGATACGTCTGTACGCAGCTTATTCAGATGTCTGTCTCACACAATGTCAGAGATCAGATCAGCAGCTGCTTCCTCCATACACGCAGCGCGCGGATCACACAGCGCACGGCAACGCTACCAAACCCCTCGCCGTCGTCATGGTAACAGGCCCACATCAGCCAATCAAAACCCCTCCCCTCCTATCTCCCCTGGCAACTGCCGCAGCGCAGGAGCTCCGCGAGCGCGCACGCCATTCTATTTTGCATCGTGCAATGTGGTTTCATTTTAATCGCCAGCACCTTGTAACGTAACACAGAGGAGGGAAATAGAGTTTCAAAGAGATTTATTGACCATTTCTGATAGTGAGGTAGTATCGGGATGAATAATAAATGAATAAAGTGTGTGAATGATCAAGCCGGACGGGTCCCACACAAAACACTCCCGCGTTATTTAGGCTACACAAACACCTCGGGGCGGAGAGAAAGGATGTGTCACCACACCCAGCCTCGTGACGATGGTGGACCCTCAACAGGGCCCCTCCTAGAGTAAACGAGGCGCTACCATGACCTGTATACACACAACAGACACATGCTGAGTGATGCTTGAGCACTTAGACAAAGACAAGAAAAGAAATGACAAGAACAAAAACCACATTGATGGACTTTTTCATTTGCAATTTAAACGCCATTCTCTGTGCATGTGAGAAAAGTCATAATTGCACATACCCGTTATTCACATGAGTGTATGGATGTGGTTTTATAGGAAAAAGTGTGTCAGGAAACCCAGCAGTTGGTTTTATGTCTTTTCCCTATCTGATTGGCTTTACTGGCCAACTGACTTCACACCAAACTGTAACTTTCACATAATGGTGATACCTTACTCATCTCAGCCACTCCATTTCATAAGCATACATGAGTAGCTCTCAGTGGACTGATCTAGTAGCCTCTCTATTTGCTTTTACTGCATGTAAGTCCAAATACCTGCCATGCAGCCATGCTGTAAACACTTCTCCACTGGTGTGGATGCACACCCTTGTTTTCCCCTTTCTTTTAACTGGACAAACAGGCTTTGCAGTGGCATGATGTCAGTTTTGACTGACACTCTGGAATGTATTTTTGTTGATCTGTGGCTTGGTATTCATCATTAATGTGAGGTTGCTTAAGTCTGTTGCTTGTTTATCTGGTGTCATACTGGTTAAGGACATTGTGGATAGAAACACTCATGTTTCATTTATACCTACACAGAAGGTGAAGAATGGTATTAAATGTGGTAATATTCATTTATCCAACAAAGAGGCATGTGAAGTGATTTATCAGTGGTGGCAGAGCCCTCTTGATTCCATAATATTCATTCATTTGTTAATTCATGGTTTAGAGGTTTTGCTCAGGTTGCTGTGACGTGATTTTGTTGCACAGTGAGCTATTATTAGGGCCAGCTAGCAGCATAGACTGCCCCATTTTTCCTTCCAGTATCACTCCTAGGGATGATGAAGTTGCAACGCTAGCAAATGAGAGAGGAGAACAAGATGCATTAATTCCATGGAAACAGTTGAGTGAGGGTGCCTTGAAAAAACAGATCCATTAGTCTGTGTGTGTGCCTGCAATGGTGCTAATCTGATTGTAAAACTGTTTGGCTAAAACAACATGCCCCACTAACCAGCATCAGAGATGTTCATGTTCAGTATTTGAGCATTTCCTGGACCATATAACATGCTGTCTGCCCAGGCTGCTGATGGGAGGGACTTTAGGAATGATCCTTTTTGTGACATGGAAGAATAACAAAAAGTCTTTGTGAGAACTGTGTTAACTTAACAATGGGTGAGAATAATTACAGTAAACAGCTCACTGTGTATCAAAGGGAGCGAGGTGAAGAATAGTGGGATTACAGACTATGAGAGGAGTTCATGTAAGGCAGTAAAAGTGGTGCTGATGAAGGGATGAACAATGAGGAAGCTAGCCCGTGATGGAGAGAAGTGACCGAGCATGAATGAGGGTGCAGTGTGTCTTAGCAGCCAGCCTATGGTGGCATAGCGGTCAGGAGGCCTGCTGCTTTAATGGTCCATAAATCTGTGTGGACTGGCTGGTCTGATGCCGCCCCAGTGAGACCCTCTCATGCGGAAAATGAATCAGACCATTTTTACAGAGCGCAAGTGTGGAAGCTCTCACCCTCCCCTGCTGCCAGCGAGCCGATAAGAGCTGCTGCACACGCACGGCACTCCATTTCAGCAGGTCTGGAGCTCATAAAACTCTCTATTAGTGACAACCCTTGTTTGTATGCTGCTCTTCATTCAGTGTGTCCTCTTGCCTTTGTTGTTCCCTCTACGTTTTACTTTTTCTTTCTCATTACACCTAGCTTTGGGTTTTGGAGTGGGAACACAGGTGCTAACACTTTGGTGCACAACCAGTAAAAGAGGTGAAAACTGGGAAAGATAAATCACATTCCAGAAGAAACTCTCTGTTAAAGTTATATTCCACATTCAAAATAATCTCTGTTTTTCTTTCTGCCACACACACAAAGTCTGAAAAATACATCTGGCATATTTGTTAGAAACATGTCAGGTACTGTATCTCTGTCTCTGTCTTTCTCCAACTTGCCCTCACACACACATTTAGATGCTCTTGTGCAAGGACAAGAAAAATGGCCAAAATATTTACCAGTGTGCACACCTTGACAGACCATTATTTTCTCTGGTTAAGTCCACTTTATGTACCCTGGAGAGGTGAGGACATTATGGAGTGCAGTATATAAAGTCACTGTCCTGGTTCTTTCACAGGATTTAGAAGGCGGAACAATAACCTGCAGTTGTTATGGGAGTGAGACCAACAGACAACCGGCACCCTGAGCTAATTAGTTTGAACCTCCTTTGAAATGCGAAGTGGAAGAGTCATCGAGAGAATTGTGACGTAGATTAAAGAGTGCTAGCACACATACAGACATACACAGATGTGTGCGCAGAAACACGCACGCATGCACGCACACACGCACGCACGCACTGAGGCTCTATGGTGTTTCATTTTCCTAGATAAGTGTGGTCAGGTTGGTTACTGGTCAAACAGGTAGTATTTGCATCTTTCCCAGGATGTGAAGGCAACCTCAACTGTCTGTGAAGCTGCCAGAGGCCACCTGCTGTGTACGGACATGTACTAGAAGTGCAGACTTAATTGCTTGGGAAGGAGCAAGCCACCGTTGCTTAAGGAGAGGACACAAAACAAGCAGTGCAGACAGCTTATTTTTATCCTTAAGTAACCGGTAATAAATACTCAAAGGCTAAATTCATGTCTTCGCAGTTAAAATAGTGTAAATGTTTCTTGTGTGTGCCCTCTGACTGTCAGCAGAGCAACCAGGCGTGGTCAACTTGTTTCAAATGCAACACTTTCTTTGTTCTCCAGGTTTTGTTGTCCCTGGAGGTTCTCCCAGCTTTTGCCTGCAGTTATCCTCAACTGAAGAGTGTTTGCCTACAGAAGCCTTTGTTTGACAATCCTGTCTGCTAACCGGGACTTATGAATTGTGTCAGCAGCGTGCTGATTGTCTGTTATCTGTCAGCTGATAAGTGCCTCCTTTAATGGACAGGCAATAAAATGCTCAACATGTAGGGCAGAGAAATGATCTTTTCAACAGTCAAACAAATATCCTGTGATTCTATATTGATTCAGTCTATTTGTCCAGGTTAGATTGGACAAACGCTTGTATAAACAAGCCCAAGTGTCAGTTTGCTCCAGCAGAGGATTACACATGCCAGCATGAACTAAGGACTGTTAGTTAAACCTTACTACGGCTTCATTAAAAATAACTCAGCTGTTTAATGGGACGGGACTGTGTATAGCTGCTTAGTAAAACAACCTGTTTGTACTCATCCATTTTAGTAATCTATAGGGGTAAACTATACCTGTAGCCTAATGAAGACAAGACTTTCATTGACTGGTTTTACTCATTTTAAAGGGCCAAAGCAGGGGCGTAGCTACAAATGATTGCCCCCCTAGCAAGATGTGACACTTCCCCCAGCCCACCACCCAACCCAATTTATGTGCATAATAAGTACAAAACCTTCTGTGCTTGTCTGAGAGGGCCATTCTCACTTAAAACCTCGACCACATTCAGAAAACTTGACCCTGATTTGGCGGTGATGACTTATTTTTAAGATTCTGGAGAGTTGGTTGTGAAAAATAGGGCAGATCATCACAGAGAGGCAGAGGCAGCAGATGCTACCTTGCAGTATAGGCTGGAGTTTAGGATTCAGATGTGAGCCATCATGGCTGCATTGAGAGTTGTTTCAGAGTGTGATCCTAGTTTGCTGCTTCCTCTCACAGTTGGTTGAAATCTTAAAAGATCTTATAATGTGTGCCCACTCCATATGTGATGAGATATAGGTTTTGTATAATTATGAAAGAAATAATGTTATGGGTGTTGAGGTAATGGTTTGATACAGCAGTTGGTGCTGTTGTCAGAATAACGCAAACTAAACCACATTGTCAGCAAAGTCTGTGGTTTAGTTAGATAGTTTCGTCTAAAAGAGTTATCCTTCATATTGCATTATTGATTCTTGTGTTAAGCAGGCAATCACTAACCTGTAAGTCATTACATTGTGTACTGATGACAGCACTTTCACACACGTGACTGTAACAAGCAAAAGGAAGACTGCTGTTTCAACCGCCTGTATTTAGCTGACTGTTTACTTGTCACTAAACAACACAAGACTGAACTTTGGTCTTTTTTATTTCATTGACTGGAGTGCTGCACTTTTCACTCTTTATTGACCAGCATCCGTGCTTTCTCTTTGCACTTTTAAGTACACTAAAACTGCATGACTCCCATATAAAGACCTTCAAATGGTGCAGCTATATAATACACCACATGCAGGGGCAATTGAATTAACCCATTGATCCCTGGCTGTTCCATTGCCAAGCTAAATTTTGTTACTCAACCTTAATGACTGCTCCTTGCAGGCAAATGAACACTTGTAGTCAATTAACTGTGAAGCAGGAGGAGGAGGATAAGGGAAAGGCAACCCACTCTGATATGCACCTACAATGCTCCAACAGCGACGTGAAGTCGTGACGTCTGGAGAAAACATTCGACTGTTGACTTCACTGTAAACACAACACAACACAACACCAAAAGCTTTGTTCTTTGACACTCCCTTATCTTTCACAGCATCTGGTCCTCCCCGCCTTGCCTTGGTCACAAGTGCACTTTATCTTGAGGGACAATAGTGGTCTTGTGCCCAGCAGTGTTGTCTGGCACTACCAGCTCCGTAGTGGGCTATGACACGTATGAGGGATTGCTAATGTTCTTCCAGCAGTATGAATAAGTGTGTGTTCTGTTTTCTCATGAATATACACTACAATAATCTGCCTGCTGTTTGGTAATATAAATTCTACACAGATAAACAATTAAATGAATTTTCACATGCAGTTTAGAATTATACTCACTCATAAATTCAGAGTCTGACAGCTACAGCTGTATCACTGATTCCCTACCGGGATTACCTGTAGTGGAGGTAGTGCTGCAGTTGCCAGAAGGCATGTGGAAAGGCTGTGCAGTAGCTCAACAGATGTGATTCAGTAGAATTTACAATGGATTCTGAAAAACGTATTCAGATATTGAGTCAGCTGTAACATGTGAACAACAGTGCAATTAAGGTGTGTGAAAATAGTGAGCAAGTGAGCTAAAAGCTAACAGTTAGCAATTGATAATTATTTGAAGTAGAAAGCTAAAAGAACTAAATAAATATTTTAAATGGCTAAAAGTGATACATTTTTGAATCAGTTACAAGTAAACAGTTTAATTAATTGTATCCACTTTTATACCATTAGTAGTTAGTAGTATCATTGGTAATATCCAGATTTAAAGTCAATTCAAATAAGCACATTTGTAACATGGCCAGTGATGTCAGTGAAGGGGTACTTGAATTCATCTAACAGTAACCTGGGTGGTACAAAAAAAAAATGTTTGGAACCGCTGCTTAATATGACACCAGTGCAGACCTCCTTGTGTTGCCTCTGCACCATGCATGTAAAGTGAGTGTGACCCCATGCCTGAGGGGCGGCGTATACCCTGCCTGGGTCTGAGGGGAGCCTGGCTGTGAGCGGGCACACGGCTGTAGTGTGGAGAAAGTGGTGCAGTGCCTCTCTGTGCCTGGCTGAGCACTGGGTAATGAAGCGTGGCAGAGGAGAGAGGAAAGGAGTGTGTCTGCAGGGTAGGCATGGCACTCGTGTTCCTATGCAACCAGGGTGGATGGCTAGGTGATGCAGGACCGCCTCTATTCTGCTTACTTGTCATGCTGTTGCCACACTTTCTTCCCCTTGCTCTGGTTAGTTGTCCTTTCCCATCTTCCCTCTCAAAACATACAAGTGATGCTGTCAAACATCCTGTCCCAAGTCCCTAAGGACCATATGCAGAAAGTCCCAAACATAATCAATCAACATGAATTATTATGGCAAATGATAAGAAAATAAGCATTGAATTACTGGACACACACACACACACACACACACACACACACACACACACACACACATATATATATAGATATATAATTTATATCGACATGTTTTATGTATTTATATTAGACTCTTTTGTTTTCTCAATTGATGTCTCTTCCTTCCTGTCTGCGAGACAGTTGGCTGCTCTTGCCCTTTCAACCAGAGGTCTAGTGAGAGCAGATGTGCCATTGTTTCAGAGGTGGTGTCTTGACTGATGTACTTTCCAAGCACCTCACCCGGCACTCCCCTATTTTGGTGCACTTTTTATATTTGCATATGGACAGATACATTTGACAAACATGGCAGTCATTAGAAACAAGAGCAATGACTCCAATTGTTATGCTCAGTTTAGGAAAAAGGGGGTGAGATTAAAAATAACAGAGGTGTGGCTAAAAAAAAAAACACTATTTATGTCACACTCATGTTCGTTTTGTGTGTGTTCTTGTGGGTAGGTGTATCATTTTAGAACTTCCCCACCCAGAGACTGACCAAACCGTTGTCATTAATTGTTTAGAAACTAAATTGCAATAGAGAAGTAAGACAGACTGTGATTATCCTCAGTGAATGATTTTCAGTTTAGAGAGAGCATCACACTACTACAAAGGCAAACTCTGACCATATTATCATCTATTGTACTGCCACACATTTCCTGTGGGCAACAAGTGCAGATCTATTATTAGCTGATGGCCTGGGCTTCAGCACTTTCTGCTCCTGCTCCTCATAGGTTGGACAGGATAAGGTGTGATTCAGTCCTGCCAGGTCTGACTGTGTCAGTGTAGCCTGTGTCCAGCTGTAGAGACAGTGGGGCCCATCGACCATCTGTCCCCGACCAGCAGATTCAAGGCTTGGTCCCCAGAGCAGGGAACAAGGGGGGTGGGAGCGAGATGAGGTCGGATGGGGGAATCAGCTTTGTGTTGCCATAAAGCTGTCTTTCCTCTCTCCTAGCAACGGCCTCCCATTTCCTTGGTTTTGGGCGGCATGGTCCTGTTGGTCGGTGTGTATGGCCCCCTCACTCACTCTCTCTCTGTCCTATTTATGGTAATGAGCCATCTGCCCTCTCTGTAACAGCCGCCCAAATAGAGGAGAGGCTGGGCAGGAGGGGGGGGTCTCTGACAGACAGGAGTCTGAGACAAAGACGCTTATCCTGTTGTGTCTGCCTCTGCCCCAGTGGATGCCTTCAGACATGGAGAGGACTCGATGATGACCAAGAATGGAGATGATGCTGAAATATGCTCAGTGTTTTTAAGAGAGAATATAATGTAAACGTAGACTGTGTGTGTGTGTGTGTGTGTGTGTGTGTGTGTGTGTGTGTGTGTGTGTGTGCATGCATCTGGTAGAGAGACAGCGAAAGTGACACAGACAGAGAGCGCTACCACCTGCAGGTCAGTACATTAGTTGTTCAACACAAAGAGCATTTGTAATATCAGTGCTAGGGTGACCCCTCCCCAATCACACACACATGCAATTTTGACTCCTGAGCTGAAGACTACACAACCCTACCATTATACAGAGCCGCTGTATGGATGTGCCTGTGTGACTTGGTGACACAGGAGAGCGGTGGGCACACCAGCCGATACAGAGCCACCCAGCATTCAATAGACCTCTGTTGCCACTGGATACTAGATTGGTTACCAAGCCAACACATGTGCCTCACTGTCATATCTCAGACAGATTGGTATCGAAAACAACAGATATCTTGACAGTTAAGCTGCCCGTGTTGCAGGCTTAGGTTAAGTTATGTGTTTCAGTATGTTTTTCGAAGAGGACTGGTGATTCATTCTGAAAAATAGAGGCAAAAAGACATACCTGAATGGAGATTATGTAATAAAAATGTTCCTTCTGGCCATGGGAACACTGAGTCCAACCATTTTACCATCAGAGGACAGCAGCTACTGCATCATGAGAACAAGGCAAAGGCAATTTACAACCCTGACAAAACAAGTCCATTGAGAAAAAAGTGATCAGTTTGATTAAATCATTGATAAGTAGCCACATGACGGCAGACTTTACCAAAGAAAGACACAAGACAAGAACTCTTTCAGTCACCCATAATCTGCATTCAGCTATGCTGTTTGTAAATTATAATGTCTGACACAAGACTGCCAGTTGACTCCTCTCATGGGGTCAATCACCATTAACCTCATCAGACAGACAAACAGACCAACTCACAGATGGGTCAATGACCACAGAGCGACAAATCACAGATGGTCCTGCTGATAGGCGCGAGGTTGATTGCAGACATGAAACCAAACATTATGACAGCAAACCGATGCATGCACAGAAGATATAAACACTACAAATGTGTATGAAAACTAACAATTTTGCATCAGTTGTGAGGACGCTGCCACCCAAAGGCAGTTGCAGGGTAGTTTTGCAGCTCAGTGTGACTCATTTGCTGTAGGTAGTTAATTAGTCAGTGGAACAGTGTTCATTCAGAGCAGCCAAACAGATATGCTAATTAATTACCATGTTGTCACCACAGGCACATATTGATATCCTACAAGCAATATTTACATAATCACAATGCTGAGCTGTGTAAAAAAAAAACAATAACTAAGGCTTCAGTCCATCAGAGAGGAGATCATTCTTCAGTGTGCTGGGCAATTTGACACTATTAGTATTAGTATTAGTTTGCAGTGAAAAACATTCATATTTTAGCATCAGCGAGAAGCAAAGACTGAGCAAGATGAAGCATCATTTGGACAACTGAGACAAAAAGACACAGATCACATAAGTGAAGTGTCATGTGAAGCTCATCCTGCACACAGCATGCAGTCAATACTTAACATAGAGAAGAGGAGACATCTAGTGGACAACCAGGCTACCATGCAAGACAGTAAGTGAGCAAATATCAAGTGCTTATTTAAACATCTGAGGAGATCAACAGCAAACCCAAACTTATAAACAAAATAAATAGATTGTTAAAAATAAAGAAAAAAATAAACACCACATCAAATTTTGGAAAATTGTTGTTGTTGTTTTACCTCTCTTTTTACCCATCAACTTAAAATATCCTCGCCACAGGAGGCATTTTGACATGTCATTGTAGGGTGTAAGCACAGGTGTAAGTAATAAAATAATGCCCAAATTTCTCATGTAGTGTATATGGTGTTTGGGCTGGACTCCATTCTGTGCTTCCATCTGATCACGCTGAATAGCACCTCCATCCCACAAAATACCAGATTTTCTAATTGCAATATGTCGGGCATCTTTTCACCTGCAGTTTTTTTGATATACAAGCCAAAGTTGCACCCAATCACAAAAACTGTATCACCGAGGGACAAAACGAGTTAAATAGATTGTGGCATGTGGCTCGCTGACTTGAGACAAGTGAGGTTTGTTCTTACAGACAAACTGAACGAACCCTGTGAAGATGTTTTGTGACACTGTGTGAACAGCTAAATAAAGAAAGTAAGTGACATTTCTTTTACTCAATACTCAGTTGTCATGAGACAAACGTATATGCATCCAGCTGTCAATTCCTGAAAAGTGAGCATTCCTCTGGTCTTTGCTCAGTGTGGAACAGGCTCTGCAGAATGTGTATTATTGTCAAAGTGCTCTGTTTTAAATGATTAACTACAGTTACATAAGCTGGTGTTCAGTCATTTGCAGCCCTTGCAGGTATATCTATGATTCCCTGTTTGTGCTTGCTGAACACTGCAAGGTTTGAATGCCTGTATAAACCGGTGCGACGCAGAGCAGAAAAAAACCACAGCAGTACTGACTGATCTGTTTGACATAAAAATGATCAATCATCCATTTTCAAGTTGCTTATCGATGTCACTTATAAAAGGGCAAGCAGAGCTGCTGAGATGTTAGGCTGGACTGTGTGGGGGTCTCCTCTCAGTCAGTCAGTTGGGCCAGGAGCCCCTCCTGAGAATGTATCCTTAGCACATGCTACAGCGACTTCAGTAAGCTCCTCAAAATGGGAAGGAACAGCGGTTCAACACGGAGGTATCCTCAAAACACAGACTTGGCCACCCTGTGGAAGAATCTCATTTGGCCACACATATCTCGTTCTCTGAGTCACTACAGTATAATTATGTGAGAGCTTCGCTTCATAACTAAGCTCTCTCTTCATCGCTTCATGCAAAGTCTGCAAAGTAATAATCATGAGACACTATTGATCCCTGTGGAGAAGTGATTTTCTAACAGAGGTCAAACAGTTTCAGTATGTTTTCCTGCCATCTGCCAAGAACAGCTTTTCTAACCAGTGATGGACCAATCTGTCCTTGCAAAAAAGTCCTTCATCACAGTTTATTTGAGAAGATTATGCAGAAAAAAATGACAGATCAAACTTAAACTTTAGCTTCAAGCTGTGCATCCATTAATTACTAAGTCTACATGTTGTGAAATAAAGAAAAACCTGTTCAAAATCAGTCATCTGTGGCATAACAGACGGCCAATTAAGTATTTTAATGTCACTGACAACCCTAATAAATCGATGACATTCTGTTAGATCAAAAAGATTAACTTCTTGGACAAGGTGGATGTTCTCTTTCCTCTACAGATAGGAAACTGACAATGTGCCCTTGAGCAAGACACCTTAGCGCCGCCTATTAGGACTGGACTCCGCTGAAAAATGTCAATGGGAGGTAGACTGCTGCTGAGACACAGCAGATCACTCCATGGTGGACGCTTGAACGGCTGAGCTCGAAAAGCGAAAGCAATCAGCCAAAAGCAAACCGTCGTGAACGGGGAAGGCGACGTGACGGCGAGAGGTCCTCCCATGTGATGTGACTGAGGCCTGACGGACTGTGCCTGTCTGCTATGGCTCCTCCTGCTTCAGTACAACGGGGAAAGACGTAACACCAGTGCGGGGGAACGGGAATAACACACAGCGATACGTTTTCCAGGAGCCGCGGCTAAAGATGGCAGATCGTGCAATGCTGAAGAGAAAGACATAGATGATATGCTCCGAGTCGCCTCTTCTGCTGTGAAGGCTTCGACATTTCTTCAAGATTAACAACACCCCAAATGAACTCCGTCAGAGCAAGTAACGTTAGCAGAAGACCCAGGCGAGTCTCGAGGCCGCGCCCGGTGCAGCCGGAGAGAAACCACCAGGAAAGAGGTAATGGTAGCTAAGCTTGCGTTAGCATTACTGAACGGCTTGTCAAATGGCTAGCTTTCTGGTTGAACTGTGTTAACCCTGTGCTTAGACGGATCCGTGTATTAATTGCGATCATATGTAGTTTTGTATTACTGAAACGCTGATGTTGTGCTAAAACAGCGGAGAGATAACAGTAGCTTCCAAACGTCGCTGCGCAGTCAGGAAACTCCGAGGCTTTTGTGTTTGTAACTAGCTTTCAGGCCGCGCTTTGTTTTTGCTTGATTTTTGCCCCGTGTCGGCCTGTCTTTTGCTTGTCTGACCTCATGTCGCTGCTGAATTTCGTTTTTTGTCAGCTAACGTTACATTAGTGGTGAAATTGACAAGCGATATACAGCGGTTTGCTTTAGTCTTGGGTGACAAACGCAGGGAAGGGTACACAAAGTGGTTTTGCCAGTTGTCGTAGCATGCTAACTAACCATAGCATGTACTAGCTGTTATTATTAGCATGTTTGGCTATCAATCTGCGTCCTACTGTTTTCCAAAGAAAAAAAAGCCCCAGCCCTCATTGCCTCTGTCATGTTACACTGTCAATGCGTGGAAATAATGCGTTTAATTAATGTTACAACGTCACTGTTACAATCCGTCACAATGTGTTTTGGGTAGTTTTTACCGTAACGCTGTGTGACATCAGACGGTGCAACCTAAGCGAATGCTGGCTGCAATTGTTCAAAGTAAACATTAGCTAGAGATGCTCTTCAGTCATACTTGCCATGGCTGAAAGCCAGTGCCAGAGATCCAGTCAAACTGGAGGACACGATCAGCAACAATAATGGCTGGTTTCTGAATTTGATTCTGCGTTTTTATGGTGGACTACATACATGTTGTGGCAATTGGATGACAATCAGGAGCAGAGGGTTAACTCTCACCTTAATGCTTATTCCACTCAAAAGTGATTGTAAACACAAAACTAATAACTTGGTTATGTGGTCAAAATAATGTAATGGAGAATGAACTGTCATGCTCCAGTAAATAAGTGAATTATAGTGTGGTTGTTAACAGATCAATAACAGCATCTTTGCCCATTTTGCGTTATACACTGTATATTTGCTGTGATGTACACCCACGGTCTTAGATGTGTTTGTTTAGTCAAAGTAAGAGCATCTAATCATTATTCCAGTATACATTTGCAGAGAAGTCGCTTCAACCGACCCAGTTAGTTACACAGACGGTGTTTGTAGTGGTTACTGGTCGAGTAGCCGGGGAGAGTCATCCTTGCAACCAGAGCAACAAGCGGGGAATTTGCATCTCCCATCTGGGGTAGCTATCAACTTATCATGCCACAGTGAAGGGCCTTATAAATAGATGTCTGATTTAGCTCAGGGTTGATGCTGAGGTTGTTTTTTTTTTTTGTCTTGATTGAATCCCCTCTTGATAGGATCTGTAATCAATTTGCAGCATACAGAGCAGGTAATGAACAAACCTGTTTTTTTTGTGTGTGTGTGACCTGTGTGTTAAATTCTGTTTAGTTAATTGCCTCTGTTAATCTGTTTTTACAATGCATTTCTTATTACTGACATGTTTATGTAGGAAAGTTCAAATTCTGATAATGTAAGGTAAACAGTAAGTGGAAGGTTTATGGATCTGAAACATACACACACGTTAAACATCCTTTGTTGCAGATTAAGCCACACATGAGTCAGTGTTTCACAGCATAGAAGATTATACCACACAGGACAACGAAAACGCAGTAATACACACTGTGTATTCTTTAGTCACAGTGCTTGCAATTGAGTGATAATTTAGGAATAATCAATTGCAGACCCATGTTCTTGATAAGCATATTTGAAATGCTATTAAAATGAAGGCATCAAAGACACGTTTCTCTTGTATTTCCTTCTGTTTAATATCACGTTAGTTGGGATTGGTTTAATTAACAGCATCACCATTGATGAGTTTTTTGTATTTCCGCCGTTTGCAGATGAGGACGTTCCTGCAGATATGGTCGCAGAAGAATCCGGTCCAGGAGCTCAGAATAGTCCCTACCAACTTAGAAGAAAGTCTCTCCCCAAGAGAACAGTGTGTCCGACAAAGACAAACATGGAGGTGCGTTCACCAGGAATCCATAACAGATCTACTTTAAGATCAAGACTTGATTTTAATGAAACGCAATAATTATGTTTAAATGTCTCTTTTGACTTTTTTTAATCTACAGGGTGCTTCCACTTCAACCACAGAAAACTTTGGACACCGACCCAAGCGCCCCAGAGTGTCAGGAAAATGTCAAGATTTACCAGGTAATCAGGAAAACATATTTAAGATGTGACTGGATGTGTATCTCCCCAAAGGAGCATTCATCATTGTGGTGGTGTGGGGGTAATTTGAGTAGACTTAATTACTTTTCCTTAAGCACAATGAGTTTAGTGTGTTGACTCATCAAATCAGGTCAAAATGTACAGCCAGTCACTGGTGTTAGCTGGGAGTGGGCAGCGATGCATCACACAAAGTCACGTTGCTGTTTACAATGTCTGTTATGAATACCTTCATTTCTTTGAAAGTTTGAATTTAATTTTCATAATGAGAGGTCTCTGACTCTCAATTATAAAGCAAATGTTAGTGAAACAAGGAGAGTTGTCCATTTTTGAGTGAATTCAACATGACACTCTTGTTCTGCACTGACCCTTCTGCTCAGGCTTATCTTCCGCTTAATGTCAAGTTCTGGAATGGCAGTCTAGGAAAAGCAGATGTGTAATGTATCAAACTCCTGTCAAGAGTTCAGATCATCTCTTTAAAAACCTCTTTGGTAAAGACATGAAATAGCACCATGAGTTTTGCAAAGTGGGAATTATATAGAGTCTGTTATTTGTGGTATTTAGAGTCTTTTTCATGCAGTGCAGTTCAAGCCAAGATGACTGAAATAGATGTTTGCCCCGTTAGATGGCATTTGATTCTGGCTTTGTGATGTTGAAGTAAACCGTCACACTGCCTTGTGTTGTGCTCACAGTAGCTCCTCATGGTCCGTTTTAAATCCCAAATTACTTCTAAATAGCACATAGAACCTTTTTTTCAGAATTTGTCTTCGCTTAATTTAAAGTTAAAACACAAAAATCCATGATATGTGTAGTCAGTTTACCTAATTATACTGCATCCTTTACAGTGTAACCATTCCAAATTTGTACATCGTGAAAATGAAACTATTTTTCATTCGGCTCTAACATCGTGCAGTTGGGATGCAATTAGATCTGCTGGTCTAGGAGCCAAATACTAGTTTTGGGGGGTCTGTGTTTAGATCTCAGTTAAAGCCACACTAGTATAGACCTCCATCCAATCTCAACAGCTTGGACACATTTGTGAGGAAGTCGTGTATTTGTCCATGAATTGAAATCACCAGGTTACCCGTGAAAGAGAAATGTAAATGATGTAGTTACAGTAATGCATCTTAACTGAATAGAAATGTTAAATTATACACCTCTAACTTTGCAAGTATGCAGGTGTAAGAAAATGTGACTGGTTTTAGGTGGGGCTGTTAAAACAGTGCTCAGTCAGATAAATGGAAGAACTTGTGTTAATTAAACTGTGACTGAAAGTGTTGACTTTCAGCTTTGATATTTCAAAGGAGCCTTTTTGATGTCTGCAGCTCTGTGTTGCTATCATGACTCAAAAGACCATTTTGGTTCCTCGTGTGATCTTGCTAGAAATATGCTGCAGTTGTCTCGTCCCACCCCAAACCCTGTCCTTTTAAAATATTTTACTCGAACTCCACGATCCTCCTCCTCCCAGCAGCTCCAGCAGAGCAGTATTTGCAGGAGAAGCTTCCAGACGAGGTGGTGCTAAAGATCTTCTCGTACCTGTTGGAGCAGGACTTGTGTCGTGCAGCATGTGTGTGCAAGCGCTTCAGCGAGCTGGCCAATGACCCCATCCTCTGGTGAGACATCTCCTCTTGACCAGTGTCCTGTGGTGTTTGCTGTGCTTCTTTTGTGTGTGTTCACTAAATGTTTCAGTGCAGCTCGGATGTTGTGTCATATTTTAATGGAATTCTTCTGATCATGTCTGTTAATTAACTGATGGGGCTGTGCATCTGATTTGAAATAGAGGGTGGTATTTATCGCTGTGGTGCTTTCACATTTCAGGAAGAGGCTGTACATGGAAGTTTTTGAATACACGCGACCCATGATGCACCCTGAGGCAGGAAAGTTCTATCAGATAAACCCAGAGGAGTACGAGCAGCCAAACCCGTGGAAGGAAAGTTTCCAGCAGCTGGTATGGAGCCTCCTTACTTATTTGGTGGCTTTTATTTTTGATACGTGTCATAGCATTGACTTTACACTAGAAGAACCAAATGCAGTCTCTAGAAAATAGAGAAAAGTGAAGTGCTTTGAAACCGACTATTTTTAATAAATACAGTGAATTTATTGGGAAATTGAAGTATGTGGGCTGGAACCATTAAGCTTAAGTTGCCACCACATACAGCTAATTATGACACCGTATTTGCTCATCTTTAAAAGTTGCTGTTGATGAGGCATGAAGTGGACCCTCTCTGCTTTACGTTAATATTTGTGTTGCCAAAAGTTGCCTCTGTGCATCTTGAAATCCTCATGTGTAAAGACAGCTAATGTCATGTGAAAGGGCAACACCACAGGCCATAATGGTGACATTCAGTATGCAGGGTGTGGAAGAGAACTATGTGTTTAAATTATATTCCTTTGTGATGTATTGACCTTTAGGGTTGTTTTCCGTGACTGTTTTTTCCCCCCTCAATCTCATTAAAGCGTCTTTGTTTTGTCACATTTTCATTATGAATTTTTCCGTCGTTAAATGTGTGAATAATTGTGTGAATGTTTTTTTCTTTGTAGTATAAAGGAGCACATGTTAAGCCAGGCTTCGCAGAACACTTCTACAGTAATCCTGCCAGATACAAAGGGAGAGATAACATGTTTGTAAGTGAACTGACTCCAACATTTTCATTGGTTTCTCCCCATGTGAATACTCCAGTCACTCACCTGACTTGTGATGTTTTCTCCAGTACTATGACACCATTGAGGATGCTCTCGGAGGGGGTCAGGAGCCTCACTTTGACGGCCTCATATTCGTCCACTCTGGTATTTACACAGATGAATGGATCTACATCGAGTCGCCAATCACAATGATCGGAGCTGGTATGTGTGTCTGAAGTTTATATGTTCATTATGCATTTTTTTTCAAGTCTCACCTCTAATTGAAGCTGATTATCTTGTAGCTCCTGGAAAAGTAGCAGAGAAAGTCATCATTGAGAATACCAGAGACTCTACATTTGTATTCATGGAAGGCTCAGAAGACGCTTATGTTGGATACATGACCATTAGGGTGAGATGACTTGTGTGGTGCATCCATCTTTTCGGCCAGTAATGGTGAAGGCAGGCTTTGTTGGTAACGGCTTTTGTCTCTGCTGCAGTTCAATCCCGATGATAAATCCGCCCAGCACCACAATGCACACCACTGCTTGGAGATTACAGTCAACTGCAGCCCCATCATCGACCACTGCATCATACGTAGCACATGCACAGGTATTTATGCTGCACTATTGTTTTACTGCCGTGTTTCCCAACCTTCAAAGGGGTCACAAGATAAATCTGAGGGTTTGCATGATTAATGAGATAGTCGTGGCAGTCGAGCAGAGATTGTTTTTGTTATATATTTAGTCATGGATGTTGGTGTGCTAATAAATCTCTGTGGTGTTTGTTTCAGTGGGCTCAGCTGTCTGTGTCAGCGGTCAGGGTGCTTGTCCTACAATCAAGCACTGCAACATTAGTGACTGTGAAAACGTTGGTCTTTACATTACGGACCATGCACAGGTAATACACCCCGTTCACACACATTGTTTAAGAATTACATTAGCATTTGAAGCTATATGTAGGCATCTGTATTATATTAGAGTGGGTCTCTTGACGCCAGTGTAGCTACTTAAACAGCAGCAGAACCCATTTTTCTCAACACTCAAGCTCATTCAACACTGTTAATCGTTCAGGGAATATACGAAGACAACGAGATCTCAAACAACGCCCTGGCTGGGATCTGGGTGAAAAACCACGGCAACCCAATCATCAGACGGAATCACATCCACCATGGCAGAGACGTCGGCGTTTTCACATTTGACCACGGCATGGTAGACTACAACTTCCTGCTCTTGACTATTCACCGATAGCCACACTCATTTTTCTTTAATGTTATATAAGTGATTATGCCTCATTGTAATTAGCAGTGCTGTGGTGTCACTGCAGTATCACTGTTGTATAATGCCTTCAGGTGTATATGTGAGTGTAAGAACCCTTATTTTAGTATAACTGTACAGTGTGTACTGTAATTGTGTACACAAGCTTAGTCGCTGCTCATGGACTGGAGCATTTTGAAGGACTTGCAGTAATTTTGGATTCCTCTGTCCATTCCCAGGGTTACTTTGAGAGCTGTAACATCCACAGGAACCGTATAGCCGGCTTCGAAGTGAAGGCGTACGCCAACCCAACGGTGGTTCGTTGTGAGATCCATCACGGCCAGACGGGGGGCATCTATGTGCATGAAAAGGGCCGTGGCCAGTTCATCGAAAACAAGATCTATGCAAATAACTTTGCTGGGGTTTGGATAACCTCGAACAGTGACCCCACAATAAGGTCAGTGTGGCCTGGCAATTGAAAGTATGTAAACTGCATCAAATTGGTCACTGGCCCATGCAGTTTTAGTGTGTCCTTAAATCTGTTGTTTTATTACAATACAGGGGCAATGCCATTTTTAACGGCAACCAAGGTGGCGTGTATATTTTTGGTGATGGCCGAGGCCTCATCGAAGGAAACGACATCTACGGTAACGCTCTGGCTGGAATCCAGATCAGGACGAACAGCTGCCCTATCGTCAGGCACAACAAGATCCATGATGGCCAGCACGGCGGCATCTATGTGGTAAGTATTTTCAGACAATACGCAGCCAAACTACTGGTTCCCAACAAGGGGAACCCCCACTCGAGGTTGGCAAAGGCCTTCTTGATTGTAAGGGGTGGAAGAAAACTTAAAAACCTATATATACAGTAGGCCTGTGTCTCAGCATTTCATTCATGTATATGAAAAAACATTCTTCCTGACAAAAGTTTTCATTTGGGATCGTTTTCACTTCGTGACCTTCCTTGCCATAATCTGGAAACATAGCGATGATGTATGATGGTTCTGTATCACGCAGCATGAAAAAGGACAAGGCGTCATAGAGGAGAACGAGGTGTACAGCAACACGCTGGCAGGAGTGTGGGTGACAACAGGCAGTACGCCAGTGCTGAGGAGGAACAGGATACACAGTGGGAAGCAGGTAAGATCACAGGCTGCTTGGGAATTTAACGATGATAAGAAATACATGGGAAGTGACAAACCAGAGGCAAAGATGACACTGTTATCTGATGTGATGTAGTCACACCCGCACATTTATCTCATGGATAAGATCACAAATTGCGATGTCAGACTGCCTTGGTCTTCTCTAATTTAGAAACATCTGTTGTGATCATTCCTAAAATGCATTTTAACACCAGGAATCAGTGTGAGCTCATATATGTTCACTGTCGTTTAAACAGGTTGGGGTCTACTTCTACGACAATGGCCATGGCGTGCTGGAAGACAATGACATCTACAATCACATGTACTCCGGAGTTCAAATTAGGTCTGTGGAAAAATTCAATATGGAAATATTCACCTGAACGCCTTAATGACAATGACACAGATTTGTCTCATGGTTATGTGTCGCCTTATTTTTTCCCCCAGGACTGGCAGCAATCCCAAGATCCGGCGGAACAAGATCTGGGGAGGCCAGAATGGAGGCATTTTGGTTTACAACTCAGGTAAGAATGTCTTTTCTGAGAGTCCAGCAGGGAAATCAATCTACTTGACACCTTACAGAGAGCCAGTGTCCTCCGTCGTCATCGCTCATTTGCTGTTTGACCAGCGCGCTGCCCTGAGAATGAAACATAAATCGATGTTTTTCAGGCTTAGGCTTCATCGAGGACAATGAGATCTTTGACAATGCTATGGCAGGAGTGTGGATCAAGACAGACAGCAACCCCACCCTGCGGAGGAATAAGATCCATGACGGGAGGGACGGTGGGATCTGTATATTCAACGGAGGAAGAGGTAACTAACTCGTTCATTGTATGACCATGGGGGGCGTACTTATCAGCCTTGGATTGTTTAAATCAGCATAATCCTGACAAATTAGGCACTCCGCATCTCTAAGGCTTCTGTGCCGTTCAGTTTTCCTGGCAGTGCTTTGTGGGATTTACTGTCTTCTTTTCTGTCTTGAGGTTTGTTAGAGGAAAACGACATCTTCAGAAATGCTCAAGCAGGAGTCCTCATCAGCACCAACAGCCACCCCGTACTGCGGAAAAACAGGATATTTGATGGCTTTGCTGCAGGTAGGTCACACCTGCGCACAGGCTGCATTTAAACGTCCTCACAAATATGGAAACAAGCTGTCCATAACGAGGCACAGTCTTCCTCGCTAATGGGAGCTATGGGCTCTGTAATTTGAACCGTTTTTTCCGACTAGGTATTGAGATCACCAATCATGCCACAGCGACCCTCGAGGGCAATCAGATCTTCAACAATCGCTTTGGGGGATTGTTTCTTGCATCTGGTGTCAATGTTACAATGAAAGGTACTCTACTGGTCACAGAGACTTAAACCCTGACTTATAATAAAATGTAAGTGACCTGCAGTTAACCAACTTCTGCTCTTTCCTCCAGATAATAAAATCATGAACAATCAAGATGCCATTGAAAAGGCTGTGAGCAGAGGTCAGTGCCTGTACAAGATTTCAAGTTACACCAGCTACCCAATGCACGATTTTTACAGGTAATTTGTGTTTATACTCACAACGAAGGTGGAAAGAATATCCTCAGCTGTGCGCCTGCTTGGTGGTGTGTTAACAATTTGGGTTCCCACAGGTGTCACACCTGTAACACAACAGACCGCAACGCCATCTGTGTGAACTGCATCAAGAAGTGTCACCAAGGACATGATGTGGAGTTCATCAGACACGATAGGTGAGTCTCAGGCAGTGTTCAGACCGTCAGCCCAAAGCTGTTTGGTATATTGGTGGGAGGCTGCTGCACATGATGTGCGGTGGATCTCCGGGTCTCATGCTTCCACAGGTACTGATGCCTTATATATGAAATATACTATGATTTTGGAGTTTCACCAAACAGATTTTTTTTCTCCTCTCTCCTGCAGATTCTTCTGTGACTGTGGTGCAGGGACGCTGTCAAACCCTTGCACATTAGCCGGAGAGCCGACTCACGACACAGACACACTGTATGACTCAGCCCCTCCTATAGAGTCCAATACACTGCAGCACAACTGAGCTCGAGACCCGAGGTCCTTTTGCGCTCCAGCAGTAACGGACATAAGACACTTTAAGTGCAGTGGAGGAGGAAGTCCAAACTAAAATACAGATTCACCTTGACAGAGCGTAGTGACTTTAAAAAAAAAAGGACATGAATATGCTAAAAGGAGACATTTAAAAAAAAAAAAGTGATTATGGATGCCTCGCTTTTTCTTTTTCTTCAATTATTTGACAAAAAAAGACAACATCAGTGGGACGGAGCAGAAGAGCGGCTGACTCAGGGTGTGTGGGTGTGTTGGTTTGGTCAAGTAAGTGAAACCGGTGAGAGCTGGACAGAAAGCCACCGAGGCTCGTCTGCTTTTAAGAAAAAGATACCGCAGTTATGTACAGGCCCATCATGGACAGACGCTCAGTCAGAAGAGGCACAACTTTTCTCATGAGGAGGCAAAGGCCCCAAATTCAACGATGCTTCCATCACTGGGCAACCGACGTGCTCGTATGATATGTACGGGAAAAATGACCCTAGCACTTCAGCTTTTTTTTTTTCCCCTCAAGACAACTGTTGAGATTTGATTTTAATGCTTTTTGTGTAGTTTTGTATTTTCATGCAAAAATCTTACTGTACTTGAATGTCTTTATTTTATTAAATGTGTTACATTTTTTGGTTATTATACCCTAGAATTGCTGTAATTATACATGTCGCAGTATCTAACTTCTTTCTGTGAAAGAGATCAGAGAAAAGAGGAAAACACTAAACATTTTCTCCAGCAACGTTGACTCACTCACATTTGCAATACAGAAAAATGGATGCTGAAATGTGCTTTCATAAGACTTGCATCACTTTTTCTGCTTGGATTACCATCTTAAATGTTTGTCTGTGAATCGTTGTGATATTTCTGTCAGTTTTACGTAATCTATGCATATTTTCTGTTCATATTGGCCTGTCACACAATACCTAGTTTACAGGAGACACTGCTAAGACAGACGTAGGGCGAAATCAAGCTTTTTTAGGCAAGACTGCAGTTGTGTAACAATTCAGGGGAGTAGTTTTTTGTTGATATTCTCATTAAGACTTAATTACCAAAAAATTACAACGCTGATTCCAAATAAGTTTGGCCACTGTGTAAAACGAAACAAAATGTGACCATCAGTTTATTCTTTTTGACAGATAGTCAATTTAAAGCAGTTCAAAGACAATATATTTAATGTTTGACTTATCAGCTTCATTGATTTGTGTGAATATCTGCTTATTCTGAATTTGATGGCAGCAACATGTTTCAAACAAGTTGGGACAGGAGCCACTAAAGACTGGGAAAGATGTGGAATGCTCCAAAAACACCTGGAACATTCCACAGGTAATGTTGTCCGTGACCTCAGCTCATTTGCAAATGACCACATTGTGTTTTTATTGACGCTTTACGCAGCGTCTAAACTTTTTTGGAATTCGGGTTGTACCCTCTGTGGTACACTGACAACCTGCCATAGATTTGTCAGTCAAGGATCATCTTTTCTTGTGTGCTTGCCTTCTCTTCAATGATGGCCACAAATGCTGCTTCTTGGACTGTTAAATATATCTTTTCTTTTGAGAGAACAGGCTTCATTTCTCACTTTGATTGGGCCCAAGAAAAAAAAAGATAAGTCTTGTGAAAGCACAGCTAATTTTGATGTGTTTTCCCCTTGTTTGCCAATGTTGCTGGAGAATTTAAAAGGCTTTTACTCTACAAGCTGAGACAAGTATCTATATACAGCGCTATATGGTTTAATTGCCCTCCCCCTCCCCCTCCCCTTCCTCCCCATTCATGTGTACTGGTGATTGTGGGTTCTCATACAGACTGAAATGTATGCATGTATCATAACATCTAGACTTAATATATTGTGAAGTATTCAATAACCGTTATGTAGGCGCTAGCGTGAATTAAAAGGGTTTAATTTCCTAGATGAAACATTGTCATTTTTTAAAAATAAACTTTATTAGATCATTACAGTAGTGTTTTTTCAAGTGCTGAAAACCAAAACAAAGCATGTTTTCAAACTAAAGCGTGTTGAGCATCTGAACAAGTGAAGTGAAGTGTGTGCTGTCCAGTGTGGCATCTTCAGCAAACTGGCAGAGCTTCCTGGAAGAGGAGAGAAAAGAGGAAAAGAATCAGTACTGAGATGTGACATTTATCAATACCAAGTGTCACTGCACTAACACCAGGTGTTGTCGTTACAGAATATTTAACCAGATACTAATACATACTTGAAGACTCTGAGGCTGATGGTGCTCTTCTCAAACTCCCTGGCCTTCCTGTGTCCTGACTGGATGACCTCCTCTGGCAGGCTGGCGAGTCTGGCTGCATTGAAGCCGTAACTCTTTGGACAAGCACCGGTGATAAACTTGTATAGGAATGTGATGGTCTCTTGGCTTGGATCCTCGCATTCATTCTCCACCATGCAAGCCTGAAAGGGACAAAACAGGGACGTTATGCATTACACCAGGTCACTGCATGTGATTCAGATCATAAAACCAGCCAGATGAGAGGCAGTTTACTGTACTGCACACTGTTGGAGAGCAACAGGGTGACAGGCGGGGCTAGAGGAGCACCCACAATGATGGCACCAGGGACGCAGCTGTGTGTGGATGTGCCACAAAACCACTGAGTTCTCTCAACCTAAAAGTTATTGTCTTTGCTACATGTTCTCATACAGTTTTGATGCAACATCAGCATATTGTTTCAGCACTTTGGCCATAGGTGCAGATTTGTTGCTTTGTCCTCCAGAGAAAAATGAAGTCAAAGCTGAAAAGTACAGTTTCAGTTTTGATGGCGCGATACTTTGCCTGTTAAATACAAGACCACACAAAGATTTGAATAGCACTGAGGGGTAAAGAAAATAAGGCAAAACAGACAGGATGCAATAATATTCTAATAAAATATTTTCTGAGATTGTACTTTTAGCCACAGCTTTTCACATTTTACCATTCTGTAACTGCTACCCTTTGGCTGTGCAGCACAGTATTTAGCATGTTCTGCATTGCTGTACTCACCATGTGGCCCAACCGCACAGCATGGTTGTTGGCGTAGTCCTCCACGAGGGAGTGGTAATGTGTAGAGAAGAGCGTGCGACAGCAGATCTTCTCAGCAAGCTCCTTCACAACAGCACTGGCAATCGCTGTGCCATCATATGTGGCTGTGCCCCTTCCTGCAAACAGTTCGCAGCTGAACGGTTACACCCCGAAAACAAACCAGCACGAGAACAAAACACTTGCTGGGGAGACTGCCTCTGCTGTTCACTGGCACTATGAATACGCCTTAATCAGCAACAGACTTACCTAATTCATCCAGGAGCACAACAGAGTGTTTAGTGGCATGGTGCAAGATGCTGGCAGTCTCACTTAGCTCCACAAAGAAGGTACTCTCTCCTAAAGGAGACATGTTGGATAATACAAGCTCAGTCGGTGAAGTGGAAGCTTGAGATAAAGCCGCATATGTGTTACATTACAGGAGCTCATGACGTTACCGGCCATAATACGATCTGAGGCTCCCAGCCGAGTGAAGACCCTGTCAACTGGTGTGAAGCGCAGGCTCTCGGCAGGAACGTAGCAACCCAACTGAGCTAGGATGATCACGAGTCCACACTGTTCAAAAAGAGCAGCAGTGTCTCAGTGTGACACTTCAGGGAGACCTGTACTATCCATGTGGATGTGAAAATCAAAAATCCTTCCAGTCTACCACGCACTCCTGTTACTCCTTTTATATGCACAGAGAAAACAAAGCAATATTCGTTAGATCAATACACATCTATAAATGACCCACCTGTCTCATGAGAGTAGACTTTCCGCCCATGTTTGGCCCTGTGACGAGGACACAAGAGGCATCACCTTTCCCCTCATCGTCGCTGCTACCAGGGCAGCCAATGTAGATGTCATTAGGGATGAAGTCATCGCCGAAAAAGGTCTTGGTGACACAAGGGTGGCGAGATCCAGTGAGGTCAAGGAAGGGCGCTACCTGGTCAACACCCTCAGGAAGCACCACCTCTGGCCTGGTCATCGGTCCATCTCCACCCTGACTGTAGCGTGACAAGGCCAGCAGCACATCTGAAAACAAATGACAATTCAGTAATAATTAAAGTTAAGAGGAATTAAGACCTAAACCGATTTACTTCTTGCTTTCTCTGTATTTTATGGGATGATTTTGCATCCCAGTTCTGTTAAAACTAAACAAGTAAACCTGAGGCTGAGGGATGGCCCAGAGGTAGAAAAACACATTATAAACACATTATGTTACGGCCCAGAGATGAGTAATAAACTATGCAATTATTTCTCCCTCTGTCAGGGGCAAACACCAGTGCATAATTTCCGTAAGAGTGAAAAACAAACTAATTACTGTCATCTTAGCCAAGTTTTAAATTGAATAGTTACTCAATGACAGCCAGACTTATAACAAGCACTCAGACGGGTGCAACATCATTATCTAATGCACATTATGGAGGCATATCGGTAACACCTGCAGGAAATGTATTCAGAGCAGACACCTGCAATGCAAACTCATTTCCACAAGCTTAAGTTTCTTCCTCAGAAACATAAAAAGAAATTACACTGTGAGGACCAGATGAACAACACTTATTTGGCAGTAATTTCACAACATATCACTTGACAGATTTGATTGATTCGTGCTGTGAAAAAATGATGCTGATTAAGAAGAATAAAAAGCGTGTAATTACCCAGCACTGCCATGCACTCCACACCAGTCTTCCAGTCTGTGTAGTTCTTGTCAAAGTTATAGAAGAGCTTCCTCATGCAGTCTTTCAGTGCAGCATCTCTCTTCTCCTCAAACCCTTGCAGCTCTGAGAACAGCCGTTCGCTCTCCTTTGTCACGTAACGCTTCCAGCCTTTCTTTGTAGACTTTACCTCATACTCCTCAGGAATATTCCTCTCTGAGACACTGTCAGGCACCTCCATCTGGTAGCGGTTTCGCCCAGTTCCCCAGTAGGCCATGCTTTTACAGCCAAGTCTCTTCTTCTGCCTGTCCAGGTAATCCTGCAGCTCTCGTTCACAGTTCTTGATTCCACTTAGAGCCTGGTCGTACTCTGGGTCAAAGCCAGCTTTAGGGGATATGACACCAGTGGTGCGGGCCTTCTGGTGGTCGAAGGCTGTCTCCCAGCGGTTGAGTTCGGCAGAGAGGTCAGGGAAGAGGCCGTCCTTTTCATTTTTCAGACTGACAACTTGACGGAGCAATGTGGATCGGAATTCGCGTGAAACTGGAGCGAGTGCAGAAATGATCTCTTGCATAGTTTTGAAGCCTTCCAGTGCTGAGAGGAAGTCCGCTATCTTGCGCTTGCTGTAAGTAACCTCCTCATAGAGAACAGCTCTGCTGTCGGGGTGATCCTGGCCCTTCAGAGGAGTGCCAATGCTGTGGATTTTACTCAGAAGACGCTCCAAATCTGGGAGCTTCTTCAGCAGGTCTGACACCTCAGTAGCCTGGGCCTGAGCTTCCATCAGATCTTCTACTGCATCCAATCGGTCCTTGATGGATGTGGGGTTACACAGAGGAGCACAGAGCCACTGCTTCAGCAGCCTCTTGCCAAACGGGGAAGAGCAAGTGTCCAAACGCTCCAGCAGCGTGCCTTCTGTTCCTCCTGACCCATTCTGAAAGATTTCCAAGTTTGCCAGAGTCACTCCATCAAGGACCATCCGCTGACGAGTCTGGGCAAAGAAACTGGCAGGTCCAGCAGCTTTCTCCATCTCGACATCAACAGGGACATATTCTTCAAAGTTGGCCATGGAGAGCAGCTCTTGATCTACTAGACATTTCTTCAGGTAGAAAATGCATCCACCCAGTGCTGACAGTGCCAGCTCATAGCCCTCTTTAGGAGTAAGGCACAGTGAATCACTCTCAGAGGTCATCTTTTTTAGAAGAGCAGGAAGAAAATTGTTCCCTATCCCCTGATTCTTGCCAGCAGTCTCTCTGAAGTAATCTTCTTCTGAAAGAGTTTTAAGAGTCTTTTGAGCGTCCCAGAACTGGGTGCCAGCATTAAGTCCTTCCTGCAGAGCAGAGGACAGAGAGGACTTGAGTATTTTGCGCGTTTCAACGGATAGGTTCCCCTTTTCAAAGAGCACTTCAGCTGGCGCAAAGTGTGCTATCAGGGTGCGCAGACGAGAGCAGTGACGATCATCTGGGAACTGACCAACATGGAAATAACCCACAGAGGTATCTACGAAGGAGACTCCGTATGTGCGGCAACAACCAGAGCTTTCGTCTTCAGCCTTTTCCTTAACACTGAGCAGGAACTTGCTCTGACTCTCAGAGGGAGCGCCGTCCAACACGCTGTAGGTCTGGGTACCACGTGTGATAATTCGACACACCTCTCTTCTCACCACGCGGTCAAACTTGGTGGGCTTCGCCATGGTCTTGCAGCGTGCTTCCATCATCTCTGGGGTCTCGGTCTGCTCCACACGAGCCACCTTGTAGCCTTTCTGGACCAGTACATCTGAGAAACGTCCAAAGCCGATCTCTGGAAAACCTGAGTGTGCCCAGGTCCCCTTCATGAAAGTTAGTCCCATCTCATTGACCCCGATCACAGCATCCATGTGGTAGAGCTCATAAAACTTCCCCACCTTGTAAAAAATGACTGTATCAAACATCTTAGATTTGAGTTGCCACCACCGACGCATGCCAGGAGTGTTTCTGTTCAGAAAGTCTTCTGGCACATACAGGGTAGTGGGATCGTAGTCCTCCTCTGACTGACGCCGCCTTCCGCTGTCCTTCCTCCTGCCATCCTGCAACCACTCCAGCTTCTCATGGTCCCAAACTGTGGCACCTCCACCTGTGCCTGATCCATTTGTCTGACTCTCAAAGTTGTCAGGGGCGGAGAAGGCTGACAAACGAGACTTTGTGTTGGCTGCAACAGCTGCCGGAGCTTGTTTTGGTGCCTTGGACAGGAGAGTCGGTGTCTTGGCTTTTGTAGAAGCAGACTTTTCTGCAGGCCGTTTGCGCTTGACAGGCTTGACGGGGCTTTCTGCTTCTGACTCATGTGTGCTCCCCTCTTCCTCCTCTTCACTGCTCACTGTCCCTTCTTCTTCCTCATCCTCACTGCTGGATGCAGCTTGTTCTGGTTTGAATTCCTCATCTGATCCATCACTGTCTGAGGCTACAATTATGCGACGGCGCTTAGCCGTATTTCCCTTTTCTGTTGAAGCACGGGATGATCTTCGACCAACCTTGGGAGACTTTACTTCATTTTTCTGCTCATCCTCATCAGTGAGCTCTTCATCAGTCAATGTTGATTTGTCAACCTTAAAAAACACAAAGGAGGACTGGTAAAAATCCTGCATTCATGCCCCGATTAGATATAACAAACACATTATGCTTCACTACTACTGCTGATGAAAAACAGGCATTAGAATAGCATTGTTACTATTAAAGTAAAATGCCAACTTTCATGTCCATAGTTGTTCATGTAGTGATCAAATATAATCACAATGTCACCTCCATTTCTTCATCATCATCATCCTCTTCCTCATCAGAGGGATCCATACAAAGAGGCATCTTTAATCTTTTTTCAGGGCTGTCAAACATGACTGCATCAGCGAGCTCCATTGCATGACGGATTACAGGTTTGCCACTGAAGAACACACCTCCCGTTTTAGCATCGCTGCTGTCAGAGCCTGCAAAACAGTACAAAGGAGACAAATCATGATTCAGCCGTAGCAAATATGGTCATACATCTTATTTGGAGGACTAAGTAAATTACAGCCACAGCTTTAAGATTATTCTTCTCATTAATGCTGGGAGTAATTGTAGCCAACCTTGGTACTTTCGGATGTATTTGGTGCTGACCCATCCTCTAGTCGGGGGCTCATCAAAGAAATGGACATGTATGCGCTGGGCCCGACCGCGGCCCCTCATCTGCTGTCCACTCAGAGGTTGGGGTACCACCATGCATGGCCACCAGGGGTGTCCCTCCAGTTTTGCCCACACGAGGGCACCAGCATTAAATGTGCATGTGGAGCTGCTGAGGAAGGAAAAACACCCTATTCATCTCACACAGGACACTGACCCAAAGCAATATAGGGATCTGCTTTTTCCCTGACTAAGAGCGTCATCTCATATGCAGAATTTTCACAGCTCTTAACACATCTTACCACCTTCTGACTAAATTGAGGTATATTTTTAAGTCTAAATGAAGTTTTTTGTTGGGGAATTTATACAGGTGCACATTTTACCTTGAATGTTACACATTAATTTCAAGCTGTCAATTATGACAATTTAACTTATGGGAACTTATGCCTTATGGGAAACTTGGAAGTGCAAGTTTACCATCAAAAGTTTGACTTTGTGTACAGTAATACAGGTATTGATATGTATGATGTAGCCGCTCCTACATCATTGCTATGTTTACTATTATCTTACAAGTACACACATTATATTATGAACAGGGGAGGGGGATTGGCATGGCGTGATGAGAAGCCACTACAACACGTTGTCTACTCCATGCGAAGTGACAGTCAACAGCACATTTCACATTTAATCTGTGGTCCACGTTGTTACATGAGAGGCATCAGCGCTGACTTAATGAAGAGAAAACGTCGTCCAGCGTTTCAATCATGGTCGAAAGCAAGACCCACTTGTCCTCTCAGCTAAGTAAAAACGAAAGAAGTTGTAGCAAAAGAATCTGAAGGTCGTCACGTGACGACTAACCAAAAAGTGGCTTTTTTTCGATCCACCAAACGCACCTTTTGGAATTTTGCAGACAATCTTCTACAGACGGGAAAATGCAGTGCAAAACGTGTTTCCAGCAATTACACTCCCCCCACGAGTAACACGGCTAACCCACCTTTGATTTGTTGTTGGGGCCTTGTCGCCAAACAGTTTGTTGAAGCCCCCTTTCGCTGGTTTCGAGTTACTTTTCGGCTTAACGTTGCTGGTCTTGGTGGACTGTTGCTGCGGTGCCTGTTTGGCTTGCTCTTTCGGAGAGGAGTTGGACTTCTCCACGGAGGAAGGCAGGTCTGCCTCGGTCGGAGAAGGACTCGGTTTCGCCTTGGACACCGGCGGCGGAGACTTTGAGAAAAACTTGAAAAGAGAGCTTTGCTTTGCCATGTGTGCAAATTTCAAGGCTATTTTGACTGTACTTTTGAAATAAACCTATCGACAGTGTACGAGGCCTGTCTGCATCACCTAGCATCTAGCCTGCGTCACCGCGCGAGCGCATCCCGTTCGCGGGAAAGATAGGCATGAGTGTCGTGGGCGTGGACACGAGCCTCCTCCAATAACAAGCGAGTATGCGGTAAAACGGAAGTCATGTGGTATAAACGTGCCCTTTTTTTTAATTGAACCTTTATTGAAATGGTGTTTATAAACACAAATGTCATGGTACAATATTAAATACTCATTTTCCAGGCAACAAACAAGCATCATCTGACAGTTACATACAAAACGCTGTCACTGGCCGCCAAGAGCGCTCACCTAAAATGCAAGACGCAGTCCATTGACTAACAGGAGGAAGGACTACCAGCCCTCCGAACAAACAATTAAAAAAAAAAAAAAAAATCTAAAACTCTTTATCTCTCCATCTGGCTGCTTCCAGCTTAGATGTCACCAAAGCTGTCGGAATTGCTCATATGAATCTCAGTGGTGGACAGTGTAGTTTTTGTCTTTGTCCTGATCATCGTGTACAATTCCTTCAGAGAACAGCATTTTAGAGATCTGCCAATATTTTTATTTTATTTTTATTTTTTTTTACCATATCAGAGATGATCTGTTAATATCTGGCCACAGTGTTTGAGTAAAGGGACAAGAATGGCACAACAACCCAGCTCACACAGTAAGGACTGATGTGTGCTTGACTTCTCAGGTACTGATGCTGCAGAAGGCGTAAGGCCTGCGAAGAGATTGTGTTGTAAACTGAGAGTGACACTCAAGATATGGAAAGAAAAGAAAATAAGAAGAAAATATGGATGAAAAGTGCATTTTATCTGTGTTTTACAGTAAATGATTGTTTGATGAAAAGTCACCCTCTGTTTTTGAATTGAAATCTTATTTTGCTGATAAAGTTCAAGAAAAACTTTCCTCCACTTTCATCTTCACTAAGTGTAGTTGAAAGTCTGCTTCTGATTGTTTTGAGGAGGCAGAGGAAAAGTTTTCATCTGCCCCCATGTCTTTTTTGTATTACATTTAGAAACCATCATCTGTTTTTATGCAGATTTAGAGCCAAATAATAACTTCATTCTGATCTGTATGTCACCCAGGGAAAAGTAATTTCCCCTGATGTGTGTTTGCAGCCAGCTTGCAGCAAAATGATGTAGGAAACTGGGCTTAGCCTGCTTATTAAAAAGTTTCAAATCTCTATAACATTAAATATTCAAGACTAAGTAAGCATTAAAAGTTTAATACTCAGCTGATGTGCTTCATCAGGACTGTGTAGTTATGATTTGATCAGATTTGATTCACAGTGGTCGATGTTGACGTTGCACTTCTGTAAAGTGAGGGGACTTGTGAGAGACAGAAAAAGAAGGGTCTAATTGAAGCTGCAGTGGTTGAGATAATCTGTGTCCATTTGTACCCTAATGGTTCAACCTCAAAAAATCCAGCCTACATCCTCCCATAATGCCCACTTCAAACCAGTGAGCAAAGCACAAGCAGAACAACAGAACAATGTTGCTTTCATGTTTGACACCATCGCTTGTGGAGAGAAACAGATAGAATAAATACACATTTATTGCCTTTAAGTACATTTCTTAACCATACATTCACACTGTATGCTCATTTGCAGCTATGTTTTACTTAAATCACTAATGATTTGCAGGAAATATCTGGATAATTCCACATTTTAAAATACCTATAAATAAACATATTGGTAAATATATTGTACATACTGACTTTTCTTTCATTAAGTTCCTGTTCTTTATTGTGTAAAGAAGTCATAATAAAACATCTCATGTTCATGTTTTCATACAGTTATTATTAGTGCTGGGATGGACTGAGAGAAATGACCTCTGCAGTGCTGAGGTGCGCTACAGAGTCTGGTGATAATAATCTGCAGGTTTAAATCAATGATGGACCCCTTTTATATACACATAGTCATTTGATCTATTGTTAATATAAGAATATTGATAACAGCAGCTTTATGTATTGGTTTCATATTGTGGACCAGGGAGGACAGTTTAGCATTAGTTATATATGAAGTAATAAAATTTTCTGAGAAACCTCTTGAATGTGTATGATTTGTGAGAGCAATAACATGACAACAGCAGCTGCATTTCCTATACTCGCTTTGTTTCCATTTATTCATTTATTGCTTTACAGACAAAAGACCAGCACAACAGAAACAGATGGGAAAAAAAAACTGAAAGTGCTGCGAGCAGAAGACCACTGAATTATCATTATTATTATACTAATATGCGGCTAATTCCACAAGAAAGATTGAAATAAAACATCAGAAATGAGGTAAATGAGGTTTTAAATTTAAAAATGACCATTGCCCCCTTATCACTCACAGTGGTCCTGTTGTTATAGTAACAGTAGATGGTGGTTTAAAAGCAGATCCCAAAATTCATGACGTCTCATTCTGCACCTGACCTTTGACAAGAACAGAGCTGTCTAACTTCTCAAGTGCTGAGAAACTGCCAAAAAAATGACTTCTGCCACAAATAACGCCTGGAGACAGCAGACATCAACACTGTGTGGAACTGAGGCTATGGTAGGACAGACTGTTCTGTGACTGTCTTCTGTGAAACCATTTATCTTCACACACACACACACACACACACACACACACACACACACACACACACAAACATTTGACAGACAGAGGTCATCTCTTGGTGTAAAATGATAATATATACAATCAGTGGGCAGCACACAGTCACCAGTTCCTGAGCTGCAGCAGCTCTCTGTTCCAGAGTTGCAGCTGCTCCCTGTTCCTGCTGAGCTGCAGCAGTCATCAGTTCTTGTGGTGCAGTGGGCCTCACTTCCTGTGTTGCAGCAGTCTACAGTGGCTGTGCTTCATCAGCCTCCCGTTTCCCTAACTCCACCAGCTGACCTGCCTGTCTCCCATCAGTCCACCAATCCAGTCCTGAATTCCTTATTGGCTCCCAGTCCTGATCTGGAGAGGAGAGTTTACAGAGGTTTTAATTAGTAAACAAGTTGTGTCTCACTGTGTGGAGGGCTCTCAGCAGAGATGAGATGTGTTAGCTTCGGTGAGTTAAGCTTGATGTTGGGATTTATTTCCTTTGTTTCTGTGACGTTATGCATTTTTTGCTGACATGGTGGTAATAACTTCATCTGAAACGCAGGCTGTTACAGTTACAAACATGTGGCACCTGCTGCCCCCCACCATTACCTGGTGTGGCTCATGATTCTTTGCCTTTACAATCACCATCTTTCTGGCAAAGTGCCTTCACTCTGCAATCATGCTTACTTCCGGTGACCTTTAGTGAAGCTTGTGCATTCATTCCTGGTTCCTTTGAATCTGTCTGCCTCTGTATAGGACCAGTCATAATGTTTCAATCACAAAAAATGGAAAATGGATTTTTCAGTGAAATACACAGGCCTGGTAAGTGTCACCTGCTTCAAATTTGCACTGTAAAGTCAAAACAGCCCAAATTATGATCTGGTTTATTTATTGAATGCTATTAATTATAAGCTGACATTTTATTTTAGGCCTCATGTACCACAGAATACAGCAGTGATATCGACTGGGGAATTTGAGCTGCCAAATTATGAAATATGATCTCCTGGCAGCAGCCATGGCATAAACGTTACGGACCACTCGCAGCATATTGAAGTACTGCTTTAAACATTCAGGACTCTGATGATTTCGCTTCATAATATTCTCATGAGTTCTGGTCTTTTTTTATCACCAAGCAAGGTTTTCTGCTCAGATCACTGTGGTTTTGTTATAGAATGTATTATAAGATAAGTTTTTAATTATTTATACCTGTGCATGTTTCAAATATGATGGCAAGTAAAATTAAACAAGAAGACAAACTGTAAAAACTCTGGGCTGGGCCGCCGCAGACTGGGAGAAGCAATGGCCTGCCATGTGTTCCTGAATCGTCAGGATTCATCCTCTGGGGACCACGAATGTCTGTACAAAATATCATGGCAATCCATCCAATAGTTGTTTAGACATTTCAGTCTGGATCAAGTGGTGGACTGAGTAGCTTACTGACATCACCATCCCTAGAAATCCTTAAAAAGCAGAAAAAAAACATGACTTCTGCAACTAATTTTCAGATTGTTTATTTCTGTAGACATACAATAATATGATCAACAGACATCTGTTCAATCTCATTTTAAATTATAATGATGCTCTGTATCCAAGCAAAGGTTTCACTCTCTCTGGAGTCATGACGACTTCCTGACTTCCCCACAGCTCTCAATTTACTTATTTATGCAGTGCCAAAAAAAGGAAGAAATGGAAACAAAATCCACCCCTCAATATCCATTTTATGAGCCTGTGCTTTTAATATGTCTATCAGAGTTACATGGAAAACAACATGCACAGAATGCAGTATACATATTCATATACAGGAAACATTGCAGAACAAGGAAAGGATAAAAGAAAGGTAAATTAGGACCAAGCACCAATAGGTTTCATGATTAACTAAAGTGGATTATGTCACATGTGGCCCGGAGCTTAAACTGTTAACATTAAAAATATAAGGTTTCCTTTGTAGCTCATAAAATAATTGCTTTGCTGGTGATTATAAACAGCAAGGAGCAAACTGATGATACAGGAAATGTGTGTGCAGATTAATCAGTCGGTGTATGGGACATGATAGGTTGGCTCTATAATCTGTGCTAGTCACAGACCACCAGCAGAGTGCAGTAGTATACTGGAAGCTTCATGAGCAATGACTTCTATCTCAATATACAATTCTTCCAGTTCAACTCAAGGATGGCAGTACAAACAGTCCAGTCCCTTTGCAACATTGCTCCGTTTAATATCTCTGAGCCACAGGTTTTCTTCACCATCTTATCTTATTGTTAACAATTTGCAGTAGGAATGCCCCATAAATGTAGATTTTTGTGGCCGCTTTGTTTAACACTGTTTCTTACTGTTACACAATTTGATCAATGGGAACAAAAGGAGCAGTATGCAAACATTAAAGTGTGAGTCAGCATTGCGCACAGTGGCCTCGTTTCAGCAGAAATCTTCAGCTGAAATATTACAGTCTACATGGTAATCTTCTTCCCAGTGATGTAAAAACGTAAAATGCCTCATTGCATATATTTATGCTACTGTTAAAGTTCAAAGTAAATAAATACTGCTATAAACACTGGAAAAGGGTGGCCTTACAAATTCAAAACAACCAAACATCCACCCACTTATGACTTCTTAGCATATGGTGTGTGGGTGATAGAAGGCATCTAATTAAGACAGCATTATGAAACCTCACACAGCAGTTGTTATAGGGAGCTGTTTTAATTCAGCGACACCAGGTTTGTCATCACTAACCAATGACTAACATGAACTAAGTTATCGTGCCATCATTAACATCTCAAGTTACAGTTTGTATGTGAAACAATTACTAATAGTGTTAAACAGTAGGTGATTCCTTTGTTTTTACCCTATCTATCTCCAGTCATGTCTCCCCTACAATATTATGTTACAGGGCAGCTTGTCTTAGTTGTGTATTTTCAGCAGCACAGATGCTACTGACTGATCATAGGGATATTAGAAGAATATAATAGGAATCCTGCAAGCAGCAGTGTGTCTCTATGATCCTCTCGCTCTTCCATGACTACATGCTGCTACTTATCACTTTGATCATGAAGACGACTCTACTCTATAGAGTGTTTAGGCAGGATAGAACAAAAATTAGTATTTATAGTATATAGTTTGCAGAATATTATAGATGTAAGATTAAACTGAGACTGAAAACACCAAAAGGCCCAATAACGAACCCATCTGGCACTTCAGCACCACGGACAGCACAGACAGGCTGCTGGTATTTCAGAGCCGTGGTCCGGTCCATAGATTCTAACTTGCACAAATTTCAGTCAGATAAAGCATCAATGAGTCAGACAGACTAGACTAACATATTCAACTAAACAGCCCCTCTGCCCCTGCCCTTTCTCTGGGATGGAGAGGGGGGTGGCAGGTTAAGAAGGGGGATGCATTTAGGCCATTTTGCTAACAAGGGGGATGGCATCCCCACTCAAATGGCCTAATGGTTTTAGGTAAGGTGTTGCTGCATGTTTAAGGCATTGCTCAATGGTTGCTAAGTTGTTAGAGGGTAGGTGCTAGGTTGTTGCTGATTTGTTGCTGAGGTGCTTGTAGTAGGTTCAGGGGCTTTGCTCGGTGGTTGGTACAGGATGTGTTGCTTGGTTGTTGCTATTTTGATTTAACAGGGAAAGGTACAGCTGATTGTTTTATAAAACAGAAGCTCACTGAACGGTAATGTGAAAAACACATGCTTGCCTCTTGCTAACAGAATACAAACCATATGAAAATAAAGTTGTGTTCGCAACCTTGAATTAGTGTACGCAGCAACCAGTTAACACTTAGCACGAGAAAAGAAAGATGCACAAGGTCTGACGAGGTATTATGTGTGTTTATTAGTTAGTATAAAGACTGCTGATTTCACTGTCCTTCTCTTTGTGTAGGCAATAAAAGACATTTGTACTCACAGTGACACCGACTTTCACTGTTATTAAAGAACCTAAACAGACAGAATTTCCCTACAACAAATGGTTGCTTGCAGAGGTAGTACTGTAAGTACAATGGCAGCAAGGGAGCATATCTATGTTCCAAGTGTCCTGCTCAATATCCTCTTCACACATCAAGACCTTTGAAAGGGTTTTATGTTCTCAGCAACATTTTTTCCTCGGGCCAAGTGTTCAATATATGTTTCCTTGGGTTGTAATCCCACACCTACAGCTTACTGATATCATTCCCCTTGAAATCTATGCCCTCAAACTTGTGTGTGAGACAGCTTTCTTGACTTTGATGTCTCCGTTGTGGCTGGACAGATTTTTACATTCAAGCTACAACTGAAACGTCTGCCATCGCTCTTTAAATGTAACTCTAACCCCCAGACAGTCAGAGAAGGAAATGTTCGGTGTAGCTGGCCTAACTGTCTATAAAGACAGAGGAAGGCACCTTTTGATTGGAACATATACTATGTTAAATACATCTTTATATGCACTGATTACCACAATGTGTCCAACTATAGATATAGATAAAATGCAGAGGTAAGAACAGCATAAGTTACATGGAGACAAAAACAGATTGAGTTACTATGAAAGATAATAATATTTTTGAATCACTAATAATCATTTATGTACTTCCAAATAGTTGAAATCACCAGGAAGACAGAAAATATATTACACCAAGTGTGATTTATGTGTTACATTAAGAGAATACAGAGCTGGGGAACACAGGCTCCTGTGAACATATGACCTTGGGAACATGGGGATGACCCCAGCAACAGTATCGGTAGTGGTACCACTGGTCTCAATGGGCCATCATTAAGAAGGGAGCTGCCTTTAAAGCACTTAATCATTCCTCTATGTGACCAAAATGAGCAAGAATAAGAACATTATGTATGCAAGGTAGTAATGATTTGGCCTGTGGCATTCATTTTGTTAATGAAAAAGTCTTAATAACTTCAACGGAGAGAAACTGGTGAGACTAAAATGAATCTCAGTAAGCAAAAATGGACTCGACCTTTTCATAATATTGAAAACAGAGATTGAAATGGAAATCAATTTTCAACAAAATCTCTTTTAGATTATTGCTGACAGGAAAAGACTGAACGGAAATCAACTGACTCATGTAAAGAAAAAAGAAAAAAGACAGGCATGCCAAACCAAGACAAATTTTCTTACTAATTAAAATCTTTCTTCAGTCATCTCCATCCATGCCTCCTTGTCTTTGCATGCTGGATTTTCCTTTTCTTGCTTTGCATGTTAATCCTCCTTCCTTTAGTGTCCACAGTGTGGTGGACTGCCCAGCAGGCACTGTAATAAGGCTGCTGCAACAGTGTGGAACAGGCAGGGTCGATGTGGTGAGCTTCTGTCAATGTTAAACTGTGTTCTATAACATTGTGTTCCCTCACCTCTCACCCTTTACAGTACACTATCCTGAGAGCAGTATGGCTTCAAGCCAGAAAGCAATATACACCAGACTGTGTAAGACTCATAAAGAATTTATATTCCAGGAACAGAGATCCTCAGAAATACTCCCTCTGTATGACAGACATTTTCAGGAACAGTTACTTGTTTGAGCTCTGTCAAATGCGTCATGAAACAAATCCAAGATGCAGCCATGTGATAAAATGTCACATCTTGCTCGGCCCTCGCTGATGTCCATCGCCTGGTCTTAAAAACGCTCCAGGCAAGATTTATATAATAAATAAATAAGTAAAAATACACTGCCTAACCTGCCTGAACTGGGACACTCCACCTCAATGAGAAGCTTCTCATTAAAAGTCTTCAGGGAATTGTTTTTGTACACAGAAAGTGACAAATTGAACAGCAAAAAAAAAAAAAAAGATCTCTCAAACAGCAGCAAACAAGCTAATCTGTGCTACAGGCTACAGTAGATCACTTTTCATCATCCATTTGGAGCCACCAAATTGCAGAAGTTGTAGCTTTTAAAGTTGTCTTGCATGTCTTGTTTATTGCAGAGTTCCATCATCATTCCTTATGTATTTTCAAAGTCAGGTGAATAAGCTTATTAGCTTACCTGCAGAGAGTAGATGAGAAGATCGAAAGCACTCTCATGTCTGTACAGTAAATATGAAGCTACAGCGGTTGCATGTCGTCCAGTTTTTGGCTAAGAAACAGTTGAGCTCATGATACCATGTACAGCTACAACATGTCATTTTTACACTTTGGTTTTTGTATGGATTAAACAAGGCCAGGCTTCCAGTCTTCATGCTAAGCTAAACTAACCTGCTAAGGGTGGTATCAATCTTCTTATCTAACCTCACTCTGAAAGCAAATGAATATGTTTCCCGAAATGTTTAACTATTCTTTTAACATTGTGATATATTCTCTTTAAAAACACAGCCAGCATGTGAGTGGCAGAGCTCAGCGGGCACACGTTTAATATGGCTTTGGTGTATTAGGGATGTTGAAATCTGTCAAAATGATATAGTAACTGACATCATGTGAGTGGGATCCTGTGAGCTGTTGAACTACACTGAACCATTGCCATGGTGCAGGAAAGGCTGGGAAGAATCATCAGAATCACACAAATATCTCCAGACAATATTATTAATATTATACTTAAATTTAACAATTATCTCTATGGATATCTCAGTGTAACATCAATAAAGCTTAAGAGAGAACAGAGACTCTCTTTGCATCTTTCTCTCTCCACCATTACCTCACCTGTTTTGTTTTATCATCTTTTTCATTCTTCCTGGGAGTCTTTCTTCTTTTCCAACTGCTCCTGAAGCAGCGCTATTCGAAAGCAAGCTCTGTGGGACTCCTTTTAGCATAATGAGGAGTGCACATCAGGCTCATGTAGAGAGTGATTCCCTAAGCACTGCTGGGACTGTATAGAGAGACAACATGAAATAACAGCTCAGCCCTTCCTCTCTTCCTTCTTTCCTTCCTTCCTCTCATCTCTTCTTCCTCTGAGGGTGACCAGCTCTCTTTGTTGCTGCTCTTATTTTACATTGACATAAGACAGATTTTATGATCATAGGGTTTCATTTTTACTTTTATTTCATGGGGACCAATTAAAAGTCTTAATCCAAATGACTGTTGCCTGCTGCCAGTTTGCCTCCTCGCAGCTATGCGCTCGGTGATTTGGCCATCCCTGTGCAGCTCTATTCTGCAAATGTGTAAGGTTCACTCTCATATTAATTCAGCTGCCTCTGGGGGAGCTGAAGTGGGGACAGTCACTGATAGTGGAGTGATAGTGCAGTCAGCAGATTTAACTCCAGCTGCAGAACTGCAGTATCTACTCCTCTAGACTGAGGGAAAGAAAGGAGATTAGCGGAGATGAGAATAGGAAGACGAGAAGAGAGATTGAGAAAGATATTGGAATGCACAGCATATTGTCCTCCCTGTGGTGCCGTTCGAACAATTTGGTCTATATTTAGATGCGTTTAGTCGCTCAGTCTTTGCAAACAAGGTTATTTGAAGCGCCCACACCGATAAAACGTGCAGAATTTGACCGTAAAAGATCAGCAAGAAAGTACCTGCTGTTATCTAGTTTTCCATCATCTCTGTAATTGCTGCTCTCCTTGAGATTCACGAGAGTTGTGCACACTGCACACTGATTTGCAATTCAAAAGCAATTTAAACACACCCATTTATAGAATCCAATCTGGAGTTTTTTGTTTGTTTGTTTGTTTGTTTTTTCATTCAAGAGATTGAGAAATACTTTTCTGTCCACCCCAAAGCAACGGAAATGTTTCTTTGCCTCACAGATAATTAAAAACACAGTACATGAAGAGGAACTTTGGTATTCATCCTCCCCAAACTACAGTATGTTCCATCTACTATTGTTCATTTTTATTTCTCTAGCTTCTTATATTACTTATTGATTTTTTACAGTTGTATAGAGTGAATGTATGAGTTCACTTAAGTCACTAATTTGTTTTTAGATTATCAGATTAAAGGATGTTTTACTGTTTCTCAGGAGAGATACAAGATGTCCCGTAGCTAAACATCACATTATTTTATATCATGTCAAAAAGCACAATTTTGTCCACATTGCATGATTAAAGTATCATGCAGTGGGGAACAGTTAATAGGTAATATCTTGAATCAGGTGCTTTCTTTTAATGAACAATGTCGGGACTGAATGTAGCACTTGACTACAACCTGCAATAAACGAGCTCCATAGAGCTGAGGGTAACTGCAGAGCAAGCCCTTTCATGTTACACATAGTCTTTGATTTCAAACTAATTTGACTCATTGTTAATATAAAAATATTGAACATCACCTCTGTAAAGTCCTTCAGTTGGCTCTCAGATAAACCACCAGGTTTTTGCCAAAGCAATGACAGAGTTCAAACCAAAGTGAACTTAAGTTTTTGCTTTGCATTTTCTGAAATGAACTGCACCCACTGTGCACTGCACTGACATTTTGAAGTCTACCAAAACAGCAAAAAAAAAGCAAAACGTAAAGCTCTGTGACTGTGGGGATTTGCATAACTGTGCTATTACACTGTCAGAAGTTTTGAATACGCACACACACACACACACACACACACACACACACACACACACACACACACACTGAGAGCTGAGATATTGGTTTTACTGGCAGTTCAAAAGTCAGCTCAGTCTTACCCATCAAGAAAGCTAAATGCGTCTGCGCCTGACATTTACTCACCAGGTGTGAGTCCACTTGGACCATTTAGGGTCATTTCTGTTTTCCCAAGACACTGCTTATTGCACGAGGATTTAAATAAATTATGTGTCCTATTAATTATTCATATGTCAGAGTAGTAAACCTGGATGACACTTAGTGTGTGGACGACGGCACTAAAATCACACTGGACGGGAATTTTCTGTAAAATCTGCACTTTTCTTTAAATAAAAAAACACCTGAAGGTTGCTTAATATCACCACTTCATCTGAGTCACAGAGGTGTTTAAAGCTGAGTGGTTTTCTTCGCAGCGCTTGATTAGTATTCATCTAACTTTATCTGCTGTGAAGTGTGTGGTTTATTCCATTTAAGCAAGACGACACTGAAGAACTGCTGCAGTGGTAAATACCGCTGTATTCTAATCTGAGGAAGCGATCTTATTAAACTTCATTAGCAGAACTGGTGGGTTTCCCTTATCTATTAACCCCTCTCTCCCTCCTTCTCTGCTCCCATGGTAATTGAAAGAGCAGATGTTATAAGGTAATTGCCTCATCACTCAGGCTGCTCTGCCCCTCTACATGTAAATGTCGCATTACCACAATGACTTCTGATTTTCACCCTCTACCTTTAATTCAGATACGCTCATGGTCTCTTCAGATACCATTAGAGCACTGCAGGCTTCTTCCACAGACTTCCCCATGTGCATTCTGAATAGATTGATGAAACGGCTGCCACTCCACATGAAAGGCATCTAGCAGAGAAGAGATTCGTGAGTTTAAAGTGATCCTTGATATGACTAAATGTATTGTTGCCTCAGGTTAAGGCATGAATATAAAAAGTAAAGAGCCTGAGGATATTTAAGGCAACTAAAGCAATTAACTCTATTATTATAGTGATTATTTAATGTTTAATGTATTAGAGTCTAGGTCAGCAGCCTGTTCCCGTCAATATCTCAGGAGTCCTTCATTTATCCTTCCTTTAGTGTCAATCAATGTAAAGAGCCCTTTTAGACAACTTTATATATTTTAGGACATCGTGTCTTGGCTCAGCTCTAGTTTTGCCAACATGGGGAGAGTAAATTAACTCACAGATCATCTAATGCAGCCACAGCTTGATATTTCTTTTTATCTCTTAAGATCTGAATCTAGATGAGAAGTCTGAGAAAATATTTTAATGAATTTAGTTGAGCGGCAACTAAAATGAAAAGCCTTGAAAGTCCAAGTCGGGACTTATTTGCTGCCTTCCTTATGATTAAAGGACAAGGCTGGTGGTGTTAGATGTATTAGATGGTCTCTCACTGGTCCTCTGACTTCTGTTCCCTGTCTGGAGCTGCCAGCCCCAAACCCATTTCTTCCTACACCCAAGATTAGTGTCACCAATTCAGCATCTGATCAAATGTGAAATATGGTCACAGTCTCCTTTCTGTTCCTGAGTTATGGTGTTGAATAATGGCGGGAAAATGGTTTTAGAAGAACATTATGATGTCACAGTGAAGCTGACCTTTGACGTTTTTGGACTTAAAATGTCATCACTTCATCTTTTTATCCTGTGAGACATTTCTGTGACATTGTGCCAAATTTGATTCCCTCAAGCCGTTGACGAGAATGGAGTGGATGGATGGACAAACGTAATGCCTCTGGCCACGGCTGATGCTGGCGCTGAGACACATAGTTATTTGATGCAGTCATATATTTATGTATTTAAAAACCAGCTGGGCTCTGTCGACTTTCACGAAGTTTACTTAACGGAATAAATGGTACTTTTGTTGGGGACTATTTTCTGCTGCTGATGTGGTGTGTAATGAACGAACAAATCACCCAGTGCAACAGTGTGGCTCAGTGATGTGTTTTTAATAGTTTGGGGACAACAATGGAGCTCTATGGCACAGAGGATAAGCCATATCAAACTACACAGACAGTACTTGTTAGTGGGATGAATGAATTGCTGGTTTAGTTATTTCAAGGGATTTGATGAGAATGAGAAAAATGTTGAGTATCACCAGATTTATGGTTGAACTTGGATGCATTGCCAAGTTTTATGCTATAACTTTCAATTACAGTATCAGCTGTCTCCTTATTTTAGGAGTCAAATCCTTCTGTTCTATTCTAAAAGTCAATAAACGTCCTCTGGTCATTTCTTGGTCATGGGTAAAATTTGAAGAAGTGATACTAGAAAACAAAGTGGCTCCAAATGGCATAATTTCATGTTCAAGACACAGTGATCGTGCTTTTCCACAGATCTCACTTCGACTGCGCTGACGTCTGTCACTGCTCTCTTCTCTGAAGACGGATTGGTCAATTTATCTGATCTGACAATGTTTTAAGAAGAGTTGATTCCCAACAGCTTGCCAGCCAAATCACTTGTGACAATCTTAAAATGAAGACAAATGACATTTTACCAGTGGAGGAAAGAGGTGGACTCCAGTTTTTCTCCTTCGGTACACCATGTAGGTATATCTATCTACCTCAGTTTCCACAAATAGATTTATCTGTTCGCAGTTCCAATAGAAGTGCTTCTATTATGTTAATTGAAAACTAACTGAAAAAGCAGTGTGAGGAAACGGAGAGGAGATGCAGGGAGACAGTGAGAACGGTCCTTGACAAATGGCAGGGAATCAGAGTTCTGTGCCGCAGTGAAGGAATTGGCTGATACCAGCTGAGTCCCAGAGGAGACATTTCCTCCTGCTGCTGGAGGTTCAACTGCAGTCCCGTCCCCCTGCGGGATAATCACGCTGTTCACACTGTATTGACGTGACGGAGAGGTTCGTTTGTATGCCGAGCAAGGCAAAACAAAGAAAAGATTGAATGACCACCCCCCACTCTCCGCCCCTCCCCCCACCAACATTACTGTCTAAATCTGGGAACTCTTTCAGGTATCAAGGCTGAATTGGTTGGCTTGCAGTAAAGGTGGACTTACTCTTGTCTAGTTTCTTGTGGGAAAACAGAGGCTGTCCAAGCTATTTTAAACAAGTCCAGCAAGACAAAAGCTCTAGTGACCAAACATAGTCCAGCATAAGGAGGAGGGAAACTGCAGTAATCTAGGTGGGTGTTCATTCCTCCAACAACAATATTGGACTCTTTAATGTCCCCACTAATAGTCGAAACCTGGTGTCTTCTCAGCAGAAAATTACTGATGAGCATAGACTTTATGGCACATTTTCTCCACACAGACTCCTCTTAACCCCTGTGCAGTTAGATAATGTATGTTGTTTTTCAGCATAGTTTTCTGGAATTAGAGTCATTTCAGTAATGAATGCAATTACAGGTCTCCCTTTATGACTTACATCCTGATAGAGCCATTACTGCAGAGCCACGCTGTTTCAACATCCCTCCAGCAAGCTGTATGTGTTCTGGTGGAATAATAGCTGAAAGAAATACATGAACAGCAGAAGCTAATTGATCAGAGTACTGAGAACCACTGTTAACCAGCCGTTAACTGGGCATTTATGAACACAATAAAGTATAAAGCTTTTAAAGAAAGGGGAAATAAATCCCCTCTTTTGTCTCTTTTCTTTCAGAAATACGATGCTCAGACACGCTAGGCTGAAAAAAAAGAATCCAAGATGGATTTTGCTTTTGAAATAATACGAGTGAGTTTTGAGACTGGGAAGATACTGAAATGACAGTTTTGCAGCTTTGCAGCCTTGATGCAGTTTTTCAGCCTCGCTAGAAGGTAAACTGTGAACCTTAACATTGATTGAAACTATTGACTTTTTTAAAACCAAATTTCCTCCCATTTTCAATCTGTTTGCCAGTTTATAAAGCGTGTTTCAATTGTAAGCAATTAATTTATGAATGGCTAATAAGTAATTTACTGGAGTTATTGATCATAACAAATGCTGAGTTGCCAGGTTGTGAAAAAAAATGATTGGCTAGTCCTTCAGGTAATAGTTTAACATTTTGGTAAATACGCTTATTTGAGGTTTTGATGATTGATGATTGTTGATTGATGAGAAGCTTGATACCACTCATGTCCATACGGTCAATATGAAACTACAGCCAGCAGACAATTACCTTAGCTTAGCATAAAGACTGGAAAGAGGTGGAAACAGCTAGCCAGGCTCTGACCAAATCGGACAAAATCAACCAACCAGCACCTATAAAGCTCACTAAGACAATACACAAGTGTAAAAATGACATCTTGTTTTTTTTTATGGGGGTTTTGTACCAGACTATTCTTTAGCCATATTCATGAACCTCCAAAAGTTTACCAGTCATTACTGATCTATATGCAGTAATTGTGTATTATGTAATTAACTCTTTGAATAATGATTAACAACGTAAAAGAAATGTCAGTAAATATCAGTGTTTAATGGAACCCTTTGTTGCTTCATAGAGGTTTTACTTTTAATTACATAAATATAAAAGTACAATCATTGGTATAAATGTGCAACTTGCAAACAGAATGAATTTGCATACATTAACTTTATGTTACACCACAATGCAAATAACATGAGACACACACCAAGGTGCAGAATTATGTTGATGTCGAAAGAGCCAGAGGTCAACATACAGGAACTGTGGATCACAGACACCTCAAGTAACTTTTGAAATTAGAGATCTGAATGTGGTTTGGGGCCCCACATCATCCGTCACCATACGGAGGAAACAACAGGCACACATGTTGGGTGGATTTAGAAATCAAGCTCCAGATCAAGGCCAACAATGCGACTCTCGTTAAAGATCAGAAGCAGCCGAGCAGAGCGGTAATACATCATTCTGTTAGTGAGCCACTCAGCTGTTCACCTGCCTGCTGGCACCAGCCATTTCCACTGCGCTCCAGCCAAATGAATGTAAATACATTTTGTTCCTGAAACAAGCAGCTTTAACAGTCTGAAAATACAGTTCACGCACTCTTCCTCAGAGGAAATTGGAGAGATTACAGTGTTATGTGTCATGGTGTGATCACAAAGAAATAATATCTTTGCTGAATAAATGATAATGCCATTAGCACCATCAACAGCTTTCAAGATTAACACTAACAACATCTCCAGCCTCTGCTTATTTCAAACAAATTGTTTTATTATGGGGCTTGTAATAGCAATGGAGCATGACATTGTAATGGCACTATTTTACAATCAAAGTACTGTTGACTACAGAGCAGATTTTCCAGCGTGAATTCAGTGCAATATGTGCTGACTGGAATAAACACTGACAGTGTTGAACAATTTAAGATTCAATTAGCACTGATAACTTTACTGCAAATCATGCAGGGCTGTGATCCAAGTCTGCTATGTTCACCCATATTATGCACTAATAGTGTGGGCTTGAAACGTTTGCATCATTTCAGTCTAATTTGTGTGTTTGATGAGAACATGAGAGGAATTGATTACACTGAAAACAAAAGTATTATCACATTTAAAAGTCATTTCTTCTGATAACAAGTACAAACATACAGTAGATCCTAAGACCACCTGTTTCCTCTTACAGAAGATACAGAGGACAGCCGGGGAGTTAAAACCATTGCAATCAATGGAGATCAATTTTGCAAAATGCAAAAGGATTGTATTGTACAACACACAAGTTCTACACACTATAATCTTTTCGATAAAGAACATTTTTGTAATATGCCAGGACTAAAGTAAGGCAATTGATTTCAAGCCACGCATGCATTTTAGGTGAGCAAACATTACCGTAAATACTATATTCAGTGTCTTAAAAGCTTGACATGTTTCAGGCTTAAGGAAAATACATTTTAATGGATATTACATTAAGTCGAATACCTTCTGGGGGATGTATGTTTAGGGAAGCATTTAAGATAAAACAGTCCTTTAATTCTCAGTCCTTTACACACTGGTTCGGAGACTCGAATGCATACATACACACATGCTGCTTGTCAAAAGTAAGGTTAAGAATGCAATTCAGCTAGCTTGACCTCAACAGCTGGGGCTTTTAAAAAAATCAGTAAACAATCCCGAAACCTTTCCCATTGTAACCTTAAGTCTCAGGGGAAATGAAGGTTCACATACAGCATTGAACAGCATTGAATTCAAAGTACAATATGTCATTTGCTACAGCATGCCCATACTCCTGCTCAAATGTCTCAGGGTTTGACATTTCCCTATGTTTGCAGTGTCACTGATAACAACGTGGCAGCACATGAACCCCCACCGATACTGCAAGCTTCACATCACCAACATACAGTCAGCTCATAAGCATGCATGCTGATCATGCAGGTGCTCCAGTGCTCGAGCTCCCACAGGGAAGGCTGATCAAAAATTAATGAATAAATAAATACATAAAACTACATCTTTATGTGTGTGTATGTATTGAAATACTGCGTGATGGATACCAAATTATACCATTCATTTGTGTAGGCATTTTTTGCTTAGGTATGCCCATTGGTTGTAGACTCTACTACAACCAACAGGCATACCTACATGCGAGCAATGCTGTAGCCAATGTGTAACCCAATGTAAGCTGCCCTCTCAAGACTGTGTGATTGTGTGGTGTAGCCTGCTATAACTTGTGGCAGAGTGGTTTGTGTCTATGTCCAACAGACAGTAGCCAACATCACCGTAATTATTAAAGCACATTAAGAGTGATATTGTGACAATCATCACGTTGGTGGTATTCACTTAAACATAAATCAGCACCGATGCTCATGAGCCACCCTGTTGGGTGTTGTTAAAGGAATAAATTGACATTTTTGCACATACACATGCACTTTCTTGCAGAGAGTTAGACAAGAAGATTGATCCCAGTCTTTGTATGGTTAATATGAAGCTACGGTCAATAGCTGGTTTTGTTAGCTGGCCACAAAGTGGTTGCTTTCCCTCTCCGGTTTGTCCAAATTTAACAAATGAGAAATAATGTGTTAATTAATGAGAACCGAGGTAAGCAGCAGAGACTCCTGGAAGTTAATGTTCCTGGGCGCAGTCAATTTTGCCTAGCATTAAGAGACTGTCACAACTCTGTCCAGATGTAAGAAAACTGCTAGCATCTCTCAAGTTTAGCAATTAATGTTATATCTTGTTTATTAAATCCGTACAAGCGTCAAAGAGTAGAAATTACTAGTTTTTATGACCAGTCCTCAGTATCAGTCTTCTTATCAAACACTTATAAGCAAATATGTACATTTCCCAAAATGTCAAACTGCTCCTTAACATCTGTAAAACGTGTCCATTTTGGAACCCTAATATCCGTGTGTCTGGAGGGTAGTTAAGTTCTGAACGCTGCATCTCGTAAATCTGCTGACTGACTATGTGAGAGACATATGACAGTGAGACTTCTTCAATCACTCACATGTAGATATTTGAAAGCAATGTGTAGAAAAATAGACTTGAAAGAGTCCTCTGTTTCATATGTGTTGTATATACAGCTATCTTGTATGGCTTTACCATAATGGCATGCAGGAAAAACTAAACGAGCCTGAAGATTTAACTACCTGAGTCATTTTCTCTATTTGTCTTAGTGAGACTGGGTGGAAAAGGAAATTATTCAGATCTATGCACAAACAGGATGAAAATCAATGAAGGACAGATCAAGATCCAATTCACACCTTATTGTAATATATATATATCTTTATATATATATATACACACACACACACATTTATGGTGTGTCTCATCATGTTCACAGTGTAAAGGTGATGAGCATGAGGACAGAGCCGAGATCTGCAAGAAAAAGGAAGCGGGGGGGGGTTTGGTGCAGTGTGTGTGAAGTGAATGCAGAGATGACAGGGAAAAAAAGTGACCGACCTGGGAGGATATTAGATGTTGAAGATAGATGCCAGGAAAGGTTGAGCCCTTGGCTGAAAGAAGCCATTGATTTGGATTGGGCATGATTTTGAATATGAAGGGAGTCAATTAACACCACTTCCTCAACCTCTACTGCTGTTAACGGCCCCTCTGTCTAGTCCTCTGCCTTCATCACTGTCTCCTGGACAGTTTACCTAACAACCTCTCCTCCTCTGTCTTGTCTGTTTGTGAAAACATCAAACAACATCGCATGGTTTTAAATCACAGATGCCTTGGAAGAGATAGTTGCCGGCATTGAGGGCATCGATTGTGCAGCCTGACAGGGTAGCATCATATCCTCTGCTGACACCCTCCATCCATTAAACCTTTGCTACACATTTACACTGAAATCAAGAGGAAAATCAACCTCTGCGGGCTTTTGGATCATGCTTTGTTTTACAGAGAGGATCTTATATCTGTAAAGGAGTCTCCCTTGACGAAAACGGAAAAAAAAATAAATCAGTGCAAGTGAGAGAATCCTTTAGGGTTTTATTTTCCACTCCAGCATCTGAGATTGACCCGGCTACTTTCAACCTGCCTCATTTAATACAATGTGCCTCTGGGATTAAGAAACATCCATATGTGGCTGCTTCTCTACCTCCTTCCACTCTCTTATATGTCACTTCCAACTAACATAAACCTACTTCTCATTTATTCTGTTTCACAAATACACAAGTCTACATTCTGCATTAAAAGAGTAATTAATACATGGCAAGCCTTTATCATTTGTTTTCCTTGCAGACAGCTGGAAGCTTGAAAAAGAGGAGAGTTGGATGGTGCCTTCTTTTACCCTTCGAGTCAAAGTCTTTGGCTGCCGAAGCATTTTCTGAGCTGATAAGAAGGCCAGTTCCTCTCTCAAGAAAAATGATTTTCATTCTTCAGCGCTGCACTTTTCTCCATCTTGAGCTATGGAAAATTTTACTCTTTGCAGCCCGTTAGTGTGGCGCTCTGTAAAAACGCCCCTCGCTACAGCCGAGATCAGCTACATCACAGCCATGCTTAGCTAACTCTACTTCCCACACTCACCCTCAGAAATGAAATCTGTCACCTGAGGGTAAAACTTGACCCGCGTCAAGAAAGAAAATGGGGTTTGCGCAATCAATGGAAGGTCTAGAAATGGTGCAAAGAATGCATGAGAAGTATAATGCATAGATCAGTATGTGCTATATCTTTCAGTGATTACACTTGTCTTGTTTATATCAGCATTCAATATGTACATTCAAATAAACTGGCCCCCAGGCAATACACTGTATGCTTCCCTTGGCTCCTTTACAGCACGACATTTCAGTCGTATAAGTCTAATATATTGAGCGTGTATAGCCGGCTCATTCCTCTGTAGACTAACACTGGTATTTAAGAGACTTTCAGTGATTTGTTCTGGGGTTGAGTTTGAGGTTAATGAAATGGGTGATCGGTGCTCCCCACGCTTGCGGGTCAACTTATGCGTTATTGTTCTCTCTTCATGCCATCTTCATCAAAACATCACTAAAACCATCACCATCATTACCTGTATTGTCACCACAGGCTTGCAATTCCAACCAAAAGTATCCCAAAAAAATAAAAAAATCATATGTATCATGCATAACAAGTTACACTGGCAATCCCTTTCAAACACCTTGTATTTTTTTCTATGGCGGTCAACCTCAGGGTTTCTTACACAGTATGTGAATAAAGAGCTCTAATGCTTGTTGTTCTGTCTCACTGTGTCTACCTGGAGTTACTCGTCTCTGCCAGCCTGTTGTTCATGATACCGAGGGCGCCAACCCCGCCAGAGAAACCATTATGGCGTGAGCTGCCGCAGACTGTTCTGGGATATCCATTGGCCGACTCGGACAGCTGCTTCTGCATGATGGCCAGCGACACCTTATTGGAGGCTGCCAAGTCTTTCATAGAGATCATCTCCCCTGATAGTCGGCGTCCCTCAGTGTCACTATCACAAGGTCCATCTGAGTCAGGTGGCTGGACAAAGCGACTCTGGCGACCCTTAGTGCCCGGGCGGATGGCATTGCGTCTGCCCAGGAGGGCGCTGGCTTTATTGCAGCGCTGGCAAAACAAGCAGCTCATTTTCTCCAACATCCAGTTCAGCACCTGCTTGATGACAATAGAGATGACATTGAAGAGTGAGTAGATGCAGCACACACCCGTTAGCATGAAGAGGAAGTTGGCCACCCTGTAAAGGCTTTGGTATTCGTAAGCCGCGTCCTGGCTACTGACAAAGTCCCCAAAGCCGATGGTGCTGAAGGTGACAAAGCAGAAGTAGAGTGAGTCTAAGTATCCCCAACCCTCCACAGGGGTGTACATGGCTGATGCACAGCAGGAGATAGTGATGGCTGACAGGCCAAGGATCAGCATCACATGGTACACGGAGGGCTTCCAGCCTGGGAGGGAGTAGGCTGAGAAGTCATGGCGGATGCCCGGCGGGAGCAGACCACTGTTCCTGATTCGCCGCTCCCTCACAGCCTTCATCACCACAGCCAGCAGCGTGATGATGCGCTCCAGGAAGAGGTTAAAGAAGAGGATGGTGGCTGCACAGCCCAGAAGCCCATAAAAGATCAGGAACACCTTGCCTGCCACTGTCACCGGTGTTGTCATCCCAAAACCTGCAGAGACAGAAGAGAGATGTCAGGCAGTTAGTCTCCATGACAGAGGCCAAAAACAGAATTTCACCCACAAGATGTCTTCAGCTTCACCACAAGAAATTATGACTAGACACGAGGGAAATGATCCATGAAAGTAAACCAAACCCTAGATGAGGTTTTTAAATGAGGCTTAAATCATATGTCCAAACACTTGTCCCTTTAATGAAAAGTGACATAAATGACTGAGTGGAGCACAGTGCACAGATAATAATTTGGGTTGATAAGACACTGTAAGCTTTCCCTGGAAGACGAGTGTACATAAAATCACAGAAATGGACAAAGAGGACGTAAAAGCGGCTAATGGCACTAATGTGGAAGCAGCATTACATCTTTTAGCTGTAAACCAAAATAAATAATAGTTTGCCATCTTTTACTGAATGCATAGATTGGAATGTGTCCAATGTTATCATGTAAACAGCACATAAGTTAAGATAATATTACAGTGTATTTGTATATGTTTACAGCATTTTGTATTGTGTAAAGCCACTTGATACTGTAAGTACAGGCTGTGTTTACATTAAGTACAGTATTTACTATACTGTTTACTGCTGTTGGTGTGACTGCAAAAACAAGGACATAGCAGTTATACTGAGGGGAGGAGGATGCCAGGAATAAGCTTAGGTAAGCCTTCTGAATATATTTTTTTTCATGGCTGTGTGGTTTGGCTTCCTGCTATCTTCTGATTTCGTAGTCAATTAGAATAAGTGTTCAAGCTGAGGAAGGGGTTATGAGAGGAGAGGAGAGGAGAGGAGAGGAGGGGAGAGGAGAGGAGAGGAGAGGAGAGGAGAGGATGTTTATGGATTCAGCTGGATGTTCAAGGAGCACTTCTCAGACTCGAGGAGTGTCACAGGTGCAGCTCTGACTTTGCCGCTCTGATGTTAACATTAGCTGATGAGTGTTTTGGTATTTGGGCACAGTATTGTTTTCTCTATAAGGTCAAAATCACTTTATAAATGATATTTTGCCACTGCAAGAAGGCCACCGGCCACTTTCATTAGAGAGGAGGTGTAAAAACGATTAAGAAAAGATCACTCAGCTCAATATTTGAGGCAATAAGAACGATTGTGGATAATATATAGCAGAGGGAAAGACAAGATTTTTAGATGCTTGAATAGATGAAATGATTCTTCAGCCCTGCGAGTGGCTCTGAGAAACTGTGCTAAAGAAAATACATCTAGCTAAAACTAAACATAGAAAAATTTAAATCTGAGACTAAAATAAAACAAGCAAAAGTGCTCTAAAAACTAGGACTAAACTAAATATAAATCCAAAAGTCAAAACTCTTATAACCTTGTGATGTAGCAGCTGTAATGTTTGCCACATTCACCTTCACAGTTTATCATGTTTGCATGCTAATATTTGTTGATTAGCACTAAACACACAGCACAGCTGAGGTTAACCAGAATGTCATTAGTTTTCTAGGTGTTTGGTCATAAACCAAAGTGCTGGACGCATTTTAATTGACCTGATGATGGCGCTAGATGAAAAGTCCACTTGTTTTATTCCTCCTGAGGGGGACATGCATGTCTGTACTAAAAATCACAGCATTGCATCCAATACTTGTTGAGATGCCACAAATATAAACCTCATGGTGACACTGGAGGAAAAGTCAGCTGGATTCTTCTTCTGGGGACCATTAATGTCTGCACAACATTTCACAGCAATCTATCTAATAGTTGCTGAGATATTTCAGCCTGGACCAGCAACAGACCATTATTACCACCACGACAGCCATCCTAAGAAGTAAGTCAGAAAAAATAAGCTGAATTTTGTGTAACATGATTGTTATTTGTTATACCTTCAGACTTCTCCCTGTAGGGACCCATTCTGGTTTATAGCATAATTAGATTTTATCAGTACAAAACATCAATTAGTCATATTCTAAAACATCTGATTAGTAGAAAACACTGTACCGTGTGTGTTGTGGAGGCTTCACGGAGGCCTGTTACACTTGAACGTCTCTTTATTATTGTTTGATTTTTCTGCACGTTGTCTGCTCTTCCATGTGTACGTTTTCTGGTTATTAGCATGCAAACATACGAGTACTCATACGCCTCTCCCAGGGCCAATGAGAACACGCACATGTAGACACACTTTAACACACAATCACACACACAATGTCATGTCCCTTATCCACAGAACGGCAGATGGTATATTTGTCAACAAATAAAATCGTGCTGAAAGATCAACCAGTTCACTTCCAGGCCAAGGTTAATTGATTTTTCCATCATGGCCGTCCTCCATTTCAGTCTTCTTGCAGCATTAGGGCAGCGCTTTTCCCCCTTTTTCCTCTAACCCATCTATAACCATCCTTGTCAGGTAATAAATGACATCAATATCTAGACAATACTTCCTTTATGATACCCAAAATGGCTTTTTTGACCTTATCTCTGGCACTGAAAAGCACTCTCCTGTGGAGTTGCTGTTGACATGCCAGGTCATTTAGATCAACACTGATTGATACAGATTGTTTTATAGAGACAAGAGGGAATATAACCCAAGTGTGACCACGCATGTATGCACACCCCATGGCCTTGCGCACGCACAGGTAGACTTTATACATCAAACCAGACACTGAACTATCTGGCAAAGATAGTGACAAAGTTCAGTAACATACAGCGAAGCACTGTTGGCAGGAAGGTGAGGGGCAGCGATTACCCAAATTAAGCCCTTCAGTGAAATCCTATTTCAGTGTTTCATAGTTAATTAATTAGCATCCCAAGTCTTTTTAACCCAACTGAATAATAGGGAAAACAGATTACATCTTCTCAGTAGGAGCAGAGACAGTCTTCTGCACCGTCTCTCATTACCAAGTAAATTACCTAAGAGAGGAAAAGGCACCAGGCATCGATTCAGTGTAGCATTTCAGAGCCATTACTCCAGACTACCGTGTCAAGATGCATTAGGGAACACAGAACAATAATAGAAACCAAAGGACAGGCAAGCTGAAACCAAAGATGCTGGGTGACTTTACTCACAAAGACTTTGTCATTTAGACCGAAAAACTCTTAATTGTGACGACTGAAGTCACACGTCCTGACCTAAGATCCTGCTGCTGACCCTGGCGAACACACTAATCGCTCCACGCCGTCCCAGCCAAGATGAGTCATTTCATTCAGCAGAACTTGATAAGGCAGGGAATCATATGTCTGCTAATCCAATTAAATCAGAGCCCTGGGAGAATTTTTATTCATTAACATTAAATAAAGTATGCTCAACTCAACACAGAAAATGATATTATGCTCTAATGGCCTATGATGCTTGCACACATAATTACACACTAGAGAATCAACCAGAAGGAACATGATGGAAATGGTGCCATTATTATCCATTAATTATTATTTGACAGTTTGAAGAGATTAAGAAGATGTTCTGATGGTTATCAGACTGGGGGGAAATGAAATCAAGGGGGGGGGATAAAAATACATTGTTACTGGATTGTAGTGGTTTCTGTGTTTAGGTCAGCATTCATCAACTTTAAATCACATGTGCTCAGCAGCACTCAGAGATGGCAAGATTCAGACGGAGCAGCTCTCATTATAGTCTGATGACAAATCACAATGGCTCATTAAGTTGTGTTGTAAAGTCAGCATCTAAACAAATAGCACAAATTACTGAGAGGGCTGCCAATAGAAGTATTGATGGACTTCATGATTGTTGTGCTTTTAATTCGCTACACTTAGGAGACCACTTGCCTCTAAGCAGTAATCAATCATTAAATTTTACACCAACAAACCACTCTGAGTAAGAAGAACTGTACAACCCTCCAAAACTCAACAGGTATTTCATTATCTGAAGAGCCTGAAGCACAAACGAGCTAACAGCAGCCATTAAATCTGTAAAGTTCTGTTCAAATTCTCCTCAGCTGGAGTGAAATTTCCCACGGTGAAAAAATGCTTAATTGTGGTGTTCTACTGTATAACGGTATGTGTATTGAAACTATTTGTCAATAATCATGTAAACACGTGATCAGAGTTATGGTGACGGATTTTATGCCAAGTGGAAACTGTCAATCAGGCTGTCAATATTCTATGTGACATTGTCAACAAAACTCATAAAAATACCCCCCCAAAAAGTCAATTTCTCAGTATCTTCCAGCTCTCTTGTCCTGTTTGTGATAGTCAGCCCCAAACCCACAAGTTCTTACTGAAGACTTCTTCAGATCTTTAAAAGTGCTATAATCATATTATTTTAGACTAATTAATGGATCAAATAAATACAGTTAATGGAAAATAAATCCAGAGAATTATCACCCAATTCTGCAATTCCTCTCAGCTGTGTTTTAGCATTGTTTTAGGTTTTATTAGCTGCAACTTTCACTGTTTTGGTTCATTCTCACCTCCTCTTGCTCAATTTTTGATCACAATACACCAAATGGCAGGCAGCTTGCTGCTGATTGTAGTGGAACATTTAGCAGCTAAAGAAATTTTCCTCAGGAGGTGGTGGAGACCAAAAACAGAGCTAAAAAAGAGAGTGGATTTGGACTTAGATGTATATAAGCAAGGACGCCAGTTCGATCCCCGGGTTGGGCAGGACCTTTCTGTGTGAAGTTTGCATGTTCAGCTGATAATTGAGGGAATATAAGGCCAGACAGGACTGACTGACAACAGCTAAAGGAGTACATAATACAGAAAAGATACATGACAGAACCACTTCAAGCGGGTCAAAGCTCCTAATGGAAACACACATGAGAATAAAGGGTAACTAAAAGCACTCACAGTCCTGTCTGCATTTGAATGAAGGACATGTGATGTACCTTCACTTGTTTCTCTGACACGTATTGAATCTGAAGGTCAGTGTGTGTCATCAAGGACAAAATCCCCCCACACATCTCCCAGAAGGCCTGAAAATGGAGCCACGGATTCATTATGTGACTGCTTTGCAAACCAAAAATCAAATCTCTGCCTCCTATTGCCTCCTAATGTCCCCAATTAAAGAGTCTAAAAACAAGCCCCCAGTCAAACCAACTGTGCCCCACTAGTGGGAATACTCTCAAATTGGCCTGATAGGGACAGCAGCAGAAAACGCCACGTCCCTCTGATGACTGGGTTTCTGTGACGAACGGGAAATAATTAGTCATGGGGTGGCGTAGCAGGGGTCTGCAGAGAGGACAGAGGGCTGAGGAAGCAGCAACATGGCCAAACCTGAGACATCATCACCCCACCATCTGCTGAGGAGCTGCCAGGATTACTGGCAGACTGGATAATAATAGGAACATTCACACATTGCTGCCAGCTTTACAAAAATCAGATGATAGGTCACGTACAGTACATGACAAATTTAGTTTGAAATGCAGCCATATTGTTGCACCTGTGCACTGCATGAACAAATTAAACACAGGCTATAGTAATATTAACAAACTGCTCAGAGCCTTCACGTGCAGCAATATTTCTATGAGGCCCTGAAGCAAAAATATGCGGTATTGAATTTCACACTCAGCTCACCCACACACAATACAGGCGATACATTATTGCTATCTGTTCTGCATGTCAAAGCATTGATAATGAGTGTCAGGTGCTACACATGGCTGCACAATAATTAATAATGGACTGAGGTGATCAAAATTAAAGTAGGTGGATCTTACAGACGTAAATTAGAGGAACCGTTCAGACGTGTGCACTTTGTTTGAAACAGCAAGGTGATATATATAGCAACACCAATTCAATGTTCAATAAAATGCATGCTAACACACCTTCCCTTTCTGATTTTGTGGTTCATTTGGCTCCTTTGTAACGGAACCGAGTCTGGTGTTTCGAATTGTACCTCAGCAGTTAATTCACTGGCAAAGAGAGCCAGGAGGATTGATGATTCTGCCGCTGTCTATATTGATTTATCGTCAAAAAAAACATGCTGCATTGTCTTTGGATCTGCACCAACATCTGTTTTCATCTCTGCCAAACTTAAAAATGAATGAAAAGACTCTAACATGCATGGACTCCTCTGCTATGTAGTGTTATAGATTAGGAAGTCAGGGCTTGAATAAGAAAAATCAAAGTTAAGATTCATTTGGCTTCATCTATGAACAGTGACGTAGATTTTGTCCCTTCATGACACCGAGGAGCCATTCTCTTATTATATTCATAGTGTCAGCCTGAATGATCTAAAGGCTGTGTCCTTGTGTGTCCTATTATCTTACACTGTATGCATAGTCAATATTTGAATAAAAGCTTAGCTACATAAAACCCTCTTGTATTATTCCCCAAAGTAAACACACCTGTCCAGGTGGAGCTTTTGAAACACTATTAACCTCAGATCAGTGCGATAAGCCTCTATGTTCATCATAATAGATAACACAGAGTGCTCATACAGTGTCTTTTATAGCGGCTTTAGATTTTTAAGCACTACATGAAAACAGTCAAATTAGATGCCAGCAGGAAATAAATGCTTCAGGTTCAGTAGACATTCGATTTAACGGTTCTTCATTAATGATGATCTGAAAGCACAAGTCCCTGAAATTTAAGGCTGTGCAAAAACCTGATTCCTGTCAGGGACCGCTAAGTTACTGACAGCTGCAATAATGATCTCGGATCATACATGAATCACACCGCCTCAGAGAAATGAAGAGGCAGTGCTCTGTTGCTCACAATTAAATGATGTTTTACTTCCCATTAACTGCATGTGCCCACTATGAGTCTGAGACTGTCTGACTGTGCCAGAGGCTGCCAGCCTGGAGGCAGCTGAGAAATTTGTGAGTGCTGGCAAAACATATGGATTAAGCACATTCAGCTACTTGTGTTCCTGGTGTTTTTGATAATTCTTTCATTATGAAATGAAAATTATGACTAGAAGAGAAGCAGGTCTTCTACTTGAACTACTTAGATTCTTGTGCTGGCTGGTGGAAAAAAAGTACAACCATTAACTAAGAGGTGTCTTGGGGCAAAACCATTGAGCTCCAGTCAGGCCAGTGTGAGTTCACTAAGAAGCTCACATGGTTTTTACTGAAATATTCACATCGTTCTGCACTGGTTCCTCTGATCAAAAGAGATTATTATATGGAAGCTTTAACGTGAGCGGCCAGTGCTGCCTCTGCTTTTCAATTTTCAACAAGCTCTTGTGTTTTGTCATTTGTCTTGAACGCAGATGTGTAATATGCACTGGCCATGACTCCCACTAGCATGCAGCCCATGATGTGAAGCTCCAGGGATGACATAGTGCTCTGTCAGTTCGTTCATCTTGTAATCTAATAATGACCAACCATCTTACAGATTCAAGGTTATGCTCAAAAGTCATGCGTGCCTCCCCTCTGCAAAGTCTCTCGTGTGTGTCAGTGTAATTGTGTTTGCACTGTTTATAAAGTTTTGACCAAGGCTAGAAGGAATGTGGTGGATCAAGAGAGGATTAATCTCAGTTCTGAAATTTAATATGCTACTACTATCCTACAAATGCAAGGTCAGCACGTTGTTTGTGTTTAGGCCATCGCAAGACACAACAGTGCAGCACGTCCTCCTCTCTCTCTGCTCAGCCCCTTCACAAATGGATGGCTGCCAAATCAAGCTGTTCAACAACTTGCTGTTAGCTTATTAACACCGATAACTATTTATATACATGACCCCAAGATGCATTTTAATTGTCAGCTGGTGCAAGAGTGGAATTGCTATGCAGGCTTTCTGCAACAAGGCAACACTTTGCCTCTGCAAGTGTGTGATTTTGCTGTTTCAAAGGTTGGAAACCACCCAGAAGTTTCAAGAGAGGGACTTTTCCGCTTATGGGAAAGTTTAAGCTCATGTAGCTGCAAGTCAGCATTGACAACAGCACCAGCGCAAATTGGGCTGTCAGAGAAACTGATGATAAAAATATTAACGGCATAATGAAATCTAAAATGGCTGTCGAGATTAGCACTGCGAGGAAGCGGGTCAGAGGACTGCAGAGTGCAAAGAGCACCCAGAGTTTATCCTCTCTTTGCCTTGCAGGTTCAAAGAGCAGAATCAGTGAAATGCTAATCAGTTTGAGGAGGCGGAGGCTCAGCAAATCTGCTGTGTCCTCTAAAATGATCTTGGTATTACTTGGCCATGAAGATCTGAGTCTGTGAGTTACTGTACATGGGTGAGCACACGTCGTAGAGAGTCAGGGTGGATTTATGACCTACTGTGAGAGAGCGCAGAGGTGTGTACAGCCATCCTGCACAGCAGCAGTTAACTGAGATGAAGATTTATGGAAGCCTGTGCTTCTCAGCAGCTTTTGCCCTGCACACACACACAAAACCAGAGACATTTCTACTCCACACCAGGAAGCACTGAGTAAGGACGAGGAACTTGGAAAGGGTCAGGAATTGGAGGGGATAATATGTTTTTGTCAAGCAACTGTGGTGTTATCTGGAAAATACAGTTTTTTTTCCATTACTTTTAAAACACGGAATTGCTGAGTTGAGTGATTGTCAGTCTAAAAGCATATTATTATAGGATTTTTTGCCCTTCATTTCTTTTCAAATTGATGAATTATCCATCCAGGCACCAGTTTGGGTCCATTTTGTCAGCAACAAATTATGTACTGTTTGATTTTTAGCCATGCTAGCAGCATGTGGCTTTAGGGATGGTAATGGTGGTAACTATTGGATACATTTCCATGAAAAGACTTGCCTGCTGCAGGTAGAGACAGGGTTGGTGAGAGCTGTGAGAGACAAGTGTAATAAGATACTTGAGTTGTGGGCCATGAACCTAAACAATGAGCTCAAAGACGAGTGACTCCTTTCACATTACACACAGTGCTTTTCCCTGTGTTAAAGCCGGAGTGTGGGACTTACATATAAATGAACATCCGCCACATTGAAGGCCTTGCAAGTTCACACAGTGCTGATCAAGCCTATCACCACAGTATTTCACAGTACAATGGAGCTTTTGAGCCTGGTGTCTGTGGCGACATTCCCATGCTGACACACCGGTAGTGAAGCGCTTTAAATCAGCCAGCAATGACTATTTTGCCAGAGTGGAAGAGTGACTCCAATGAAGTGAGTTACAATAACCAGTGGAGTATGGTGGAGCCTGTGGTGTTGTAAGCATGTTAACAGTGTTTGTGTAAATACTCCCAATGCAGGTTTAATATAAAAATATGGTTTGTGCAGCATTGTGCAGTCACTGGATTAATTTAGCCACAGTCTTATGAACCTTCTATGCAGCAATTTGGCTGTGTGTCCTCACCAGGGACAATGTTTGTGCTGAGCGTCTGGACTGCGCACAATCTAAAGAGACCCCCGGTGCCTTTCATGTGACTGAAGGCTCTCTGTTTTCCATTTTTAACAGTGACATTTCCTCTGAGTCTGTGATTTCACAGAGCGGTCCAGGAGATCTAAAGAGAAGAGAGGGAAAAAAAGACAGCAGCAGAGACAAGGTAAAGAATAGAGAGTCACGCTGACCAGCTTCAAAGTGTGATCTCCATCTCATTATGTAATGTGCTGCTTGTGCGATATGAGCAGATTCTATTTCACAACACAACTGCAACGGTGCCCCACAGAAATGCACTGTATAAAGTGTTCAAGAGCTCAAAATGACTGAATGAATGAAGACAAATAAATGAGCGCACTGCTGTAGTTATGAACAGAGGAGTAAAGTTGTTACATTTGAGATGTTAGACAGGAGTCAGCCCTGTCTGGGATGGTCTCGCAACAGTGCAGAAGTGAGAGACAGAAGGCAATAACACGTCTGAAACATTGCTGTGCACCAATGAATCTGCTTTCACAGATTGCAAACCTTTCCCACCCACCTCCTGAAAGCAAATTTATAACATACCCCAACAGTAACAACAACACAGATGGTTTTGTCCCAGAGAGGCAGCACCGAGCGGTTAATCTAAATAAGAACATGACATCAAAGCAAAAACACAGCCTGCCTTCAGGAATCCACGCTGTCTATCATGTGACATTTCAAACTGCTTAAATGCCAAACGCGCGCTCTGCCAGTCTGAGGTGACGCCGGCTTGTAACCTCAGAGACATGAGAATTACACAGTGCAGTACAGAGAACAAATTTGGTTTGTGGTTTCAGCCCAGATACATGGGCCCTGGTCAGACAGGCGTGTAATAGTCACGCAGACCTCACAAGTGTGCCTCAGTGAGACTCTGCTGCCAAATCAGCACTTTTTAAATTGGTACAAGAAGACAAGGAAGATACCACTAAACCACGAGGCCTTATTTTTTTAACTGTCGAGCACACAATGCGGTACAGGATGTGGCTTTTCCTAAATATTTCTTTGTGATCATGACATAGCAAGCTTGTAGTTTTCTTGAGTTTAACAACATTATCATTTCTCCGCTGAACATCTAGCAATTCCTCAGACACTACATGGTGTAGACTTTCACTAAATTTGGCACGATGACACATCTTCGCTTACTGTGCGGTAACACTGATTTGCTTGGTGTGGGAGCTATAAAATGAAATTAAATTTTGCACAGACGCTCGATATCCCAGACACAGCTGCAGAAATTCTGTAAAACTGGAAGAATTGTGTTTTTTGGCACTATGTCTTGGCTTTTACAGCAAAATGTTAACTGACTGCCCCAACAGAGGACCTATAGTGTTATAAGAGACTATATTTCAAACTCAAAAGTGCTACCTTAGACACTATGAGTCTGGTTTTGACCAAATTTGAAGGGAGGTTACATCCTTGCACTGTGTTCTGAGGTTTAAATGGTTCATATATTAACTTGATGAGGTTGCTGAGGTCAAATGTAAAGCTACACTTTGACTACTCCCTTCTACAAGCTGAGTCCATTTGATATAGATTTGAATGGACATCCATCTTTTCCAGTTACAGAAGGTGAACCCAACAACTCCTGCACATACAGCCATGCAACAAATGCTCGACTATAATGTTTATAATGTTGATGTTCATGGGCATACTTTATAATGCATCAGTTAGCCAAAGCAGGATTCATTGATTTTCATTCATTGATTGGCCACTTGGTCACAGCAGAATAAGCTGTAACCACAACATTCACATAATCAAACGCAAAACATCCATCGCTGCAAAATGTGCCAGGCAGAAACTGTCATTGCCATCAATACACATGTCTCATCTATATGCGTTTCTTGTCAATGCATTTGCCCAAATGAAGTAACTTACGGTCATTATGCAGCTACATTGGCGTTTCACCACCTGCAAAGAAACCTACAGATGTGTTGTGGCTTGAATGATGAGTAGTTGGCGAAATGTAGTTGGCGTTCACATCTAGCAGACAAAATGGGTGTTTTAAAAAGGCTGAAAGAATTTCAATCATTCATTTTTTGGATAAATACAGAAGGAGTAAGGAGCACACAGTGCACATAATATCACTGTATAAAGTTGATATGTTTATGATTTACAAATCCAGCAGACACAGAGCAACATAAGCATTTATTCTGAATTGTGTTTTGGATGACCTGTCAAATTTAAGCCATATGTTCACTTTCTTTTTAGTTTTGTTTTGGTCTCCACCTCTCCTGAGGGACCTCCCTGCTGTGTCAGTAAACATCAATGAGAGTTGTGTCAAGTGGCGGGCTGGTAAACCAAAACAATGTGCTAAAAGAGGCTACAGTGCTAGCACTGTAATATAATGTGGAGTTGAGGGGGGACTGCAGATAATTCACCACTGTGAGCGACTCCTTTCACATAACAAATAATCATTTAATCCAATGCTGATATAGAAATACTGAGAGTGCAGCTTTAAGCTAAATTCTGTGGGTCATTTCCAATGCAATCTGCAGCTGCAACACTACAGACTGCACCGAGAACATACCATAGAGTTGCTTTAAACACCCTCTTATCATGCCAACATAATTTTACATTACAGTATACATTAAAGCTACTAACCTAATGAGGACTCTTTGATTAAAATATTATATTTCAACATGGAATCAATGGTTTAGGAAGAGTGACGATGCCTGTCCCAGTGTATCCTGAGGGAAGAGCGCCTTGTCATCATGCTGCAGCACAGTTCTGCACAGCCAAGGTTTAGCAGGATGTCATCTTCTTTTAAATCTGTCTGCCTCTGACATTTCTCCTTATTTTGCAAATTGCGGACTGCATGGAGGTTAAATCAGGCCTCATTTAAAGGACAAACTGCATGAAGGTTTGTTTTGTGCTGTTGGTTAAACTGTCCTATTTGCTGTGTCTGCCTTTGTGACTTTTCTGAGTGGGTGGATGTGAGTGTGATGGAACAAGAAGCAGCAGTGGCTGCCAGGGGCAAGAAGAGGCAGGACAGAGTCCATCCCCAGAAATAAATCGCCCAGAACACAATCCAAACCTGCAGCTGGATGTTATGAGGAAAGCTGCCCAACCACTGACTGCTCTAACTGACTTTTCCCACTCAATCTCAACAAGTTAAAAGTCTCAGATCATACAGCCATCACGAAGTGCTCTTGATTCTCAAACAAGTGTTCCCCCTTGGATCACTTCAAAACTGACAAAGCATTTCTCCAAAATGTCATTACAGCAACTTATAATAAGACCTTCTGGCCCCCAAATGGCTTCAGAGAGCTGTCCTAATTGGCAATCGTCAGCTATCAATCAGCCTTCATGGTTATAAATAGCTTTTGTATTAATAGAAATTCTGTTTACCAAGCAGACTCTTGTGCCCCCTTTAATGAGCATGCAAACAGTAAAGCTCAGTCTGAAAATGTAGGACAGGGCAACACAACCAAGAGCTGGGTGCTGACAAAAACAAACTCTTGCATCCAGCACTTCAACAAGATGAGACAAATGAAAAACAAGACAGAGAGTCCACAGCCATGCTAGCAGCCCAGTGAGACTGTACTTAGACACAGCGGTGCTTTGAACAAGATGCTAATGTCATCAAGCTGACACGCTCACAAAGACAGTGCTAACATGTTGATGTTTAACCATGGATGTATTATAAGAACTACACACCGGAATCAGAGATGGCAGCCACTTACTAGTATGAAAATTGCTTACCAAACGCAAAAGTTAAAAAGGTTTTTGAGCTTTCGGTTTTGCTTCTGTGTTGTGCAGCCGACTGTACAGATATGTGCATAAGTGTCTTTTGTTGTTGCTGTTCTGTAAGTGGCCCCTGAGACAATTTAGCAGCAAGGCTAAGGAGTGGAACCGTATCCAGTTCTCTTTGTCCATGCATGTGGTTAACAGGCAATACCTTCACCTTGATCACTAGCATGTTAGCTTGTTAGCATTTGCTAATTAGCACTAAACACAAAGTGCAAGTGAGGCCAATGAGAATGTCATTAGTTTTGTAGGTAATTGCTCTTAAACCAAGGTGTTGGGCACCTGCTGTTGATGCAATGGTCACCAAAGTCTAAGGAGTCCACCTCTGGCGGACATTACTTTTATGATAATCCATTTATTAGATTTTAAAATATTTCACTGGAAGACTTTGACCACATTGGGTGAAAATCCTACTTAAGTCAGTCAGATTCATCCTCTGGACACCATGCTAAATGTCGTGGCAACATATCCAGTAACTGTTGAGATATTTCAGACTGGATCAAAGTGACGGACCAACTGAGCGGACACCCGACAGATTGATGCACCCTAGAGCCACAGCAGGACTAAAAAGTTAAAATTGAAAGCTTATCCTTGACCTTGATCTTAGTTTGTTGCCAGCTGAGATATTTCCATGACAACCTGGCAACTGCAAAGAAAGATCATGTGTCACAACTGAAAACTCCAGAAGAGAGTGGCGAGTGTGCTTTTGTCCACTACCATAATCAGGTCAAGAGTGAACTTTCCATGTCATCTTTTAAGACAACATGGGCAAGAAGTTCTTGATCGAAAGCTCCAGAGTAGCTACTGTGATGAGATTGTTTTTATCCCAAAAAAAAAAAAAGTGGTTAAGATGTAAAAGAATTGGAGAGAAATGTCAAAGAGCCGATTTTGTTGCATTTCTTTGGACAATACTGTGTTTCTTGCGGTACTTCCTCAAATTGGGAAACAACACACTAGATGCAGTACAAATGACCAGTGAATCTACCGAAAAGCCTGGGTAAACAAGTGCCTCGAGTGGCCACGGCTCCACTTTCATTCTTCAAAGTGATATCATGGAGGCACATCAAGGGGAGCAAAGTGTCACTGTTGATTTGAAGCCTCTGCCACAGCAGAGGCAGAGGCTGGAAGTGCTTGGGAGGAGTGTCTAGAGAGCGCAGAGGGATGCCAGTCTGATAAAGAGTTGTGTGGGGAGGCCCCCAAATCCCTTTTATATCACCGGCTCCCAGGCATGCAGGAAAAGTAGAGCGCACGCCGTAAGGGTGGGGGCTGGAGGAGAGATCAAAGCGAGATGGAAATCAAAACAGAAATCCATACGAGCATAAGAAAAAGACAAATACTGTTGTCAGACATCACCCTCTTCCCCCCTGTTTTCCCCCAAGCAGCTGAGTCAGTTTATATGATCTGCTTGTTGGGGGAAGACTGCACTGCTGCATGACAACTGGAGCACAAAGGATTTCAACCTGCCACAGACGTGTACACAAACACAGCTGCTGTGGTTCCCCTTCCTGCGACTGGGTGAGCTGAGTGCACGGGCTCCCTGAGAGCTCTGCATTTGTGTATCTGAGAGCAAAAGGTGGAGGAGCCAGTAAAGCTCTCATAACAGGTCTACAGTAAGTAAAGCCCTGACAGGTTCCCTGCTCGTGTGTTTCCAATCTCCCTGTGCACCCTTACACAGCTATCAGTTTTCCTTATCACCTCCCTTGCCACAGTTTCCAATTAATAGGAGGTGCAGGGGCTATCACAGTGTATATGTTTTGTGTCTTGAGGGCAAGGTCAGAGATAGACAGCTGCTGTCAGCTCAAATGATTACCTGGAGTGTGTTCATTTGTACATTCACCCATTCTCACTCACTCACTCGCTGTATGCTGTGGCTCCTCTCTGGCTGCCAGCGAGGGAGGGGCAGGGGGTGTTAGTGAGCCATCAGCCATGCAGTGCACCACACCACTGGCCCTCAGGGTGCCCTGCGAGGGACACTTGCTCTTTTCTGACCTATCGCACAAGTAAATGTTAAAATGAGGGGGAGCAGACGGGGCTTCTCATTGACATTCCTGTTGGTTTGAATGGAAATGTGGCCAAAAAAAGAAAAAAAGAAAGAAAAACAGCACCCATGGGTGCTGTCCTATAGCCAGGGATGAGTGTGCCATTCCTGGCAGGCGAGTCAGATGTCGCCCCCATTGCCAAAGTCCCTCACAGCCAAAATGTAACACATGACTGGAAAAAACAAAAATGTTAATCTGTTATTCTGTATGTAAGCCAGTGGAAAGAAAGCAGCCTACTGGGATGGCAGCTCCAGTCCTTTTGACATCCAGACTGTCAGTGATGTTATGATTATTTAACAAACAGAACCCACATAAATATTGACCATTCTCCAACTTATTGGAGGGCACGCGGTTCCAAATGGGCCCCACACCTACTTAAAACCTGATTAATATATATTCTTTGGGGGTTATTTTCTATTTATGAGGCTTAATGCGCCTGGCTATCTTTGGTTTTCTTGGAATAATGTATGTTTTTCAACAAATAGGACAGCATGCCTGCAACCAAACGTTTGTACGCAAAGGTCAGGGAAATCAGTGAACGCTGCATACATCACCCACCTATAGTCGACACCACAGTTCCAACAAAATAAAAAGCCCCTGTAAAATCCCATCGTGGCCTCAGGGCATCAGCCCGGATCCCGGCGGCGATGGCAGCCTCGTACTCCCGCAGGAAGGAGTTGAGGTCCTGCAGGCTGATGTTGAAGGTCTCACTGAAGTTGAGGAGCGTCCCGTTCCAGCGGCCGTGTGCCCGCAGCTCCGAGGGCCTCTCTATGGCCGAGAAGACCGCAGCGCCACACAGCAGGTACAGTAAGATGAGGACGGCGAGCAGCACGAAGCGGCCGTTGTCCTCGTTGAGGTGCAGGGAGCGGCAGCCTTGCAGTCGCTGGTCAGGCATCATCCAAATTTCAGCACCACTCGCGCGTCGGACAGCGACAAGCTCCACATCGGAGACGGCATTCACTCGTCTGCAGGTGTCCTCTGGAAGTCACTGTCCTGAGCTCTCACTGCACTTCTGTGGGCAACATTTCTTCTAGTTAACCCGCCACGTTGTCCCATGGTAGTTGTGAAGTGATATTATCTGTAGCTGAGATGCAGAAAAACGCTCCACTTGTGGATGTAAGTCTGCGGATCGACGGAGGAGTTCATGAGAAAAGCTGCTGGCGCACAGTGTCAAGACAGATACATTTTCTCTCACAGTTGTGGCAGTGCAGTTGGTGTGAAGTGGACTGCAGCTTAAATCCAACCGGACGCGCCGAACGCTTCTTTGTGAGAATGCAAGCAGTGGTAGTAGTATCCTCTGGGTCCGCTGCACCAAAATGTTTCCACGCTGACGCTCGAAATTCTGCAAGTTACAGATCTGTGTGTCGCAGGAAAACCCCCGCTCGCGTTCCCAAATAAAGTAATCTATCCTCAGGCGTGCTTGGTGTGGACAAGTGTGGAGCTGCAGCGTTCACGAGGACGTTATAGTGGTACAGCGCATCCAATCAGTGCATATGGCGAGATCACTCCTCGCTATAAACCGGAGACTACAGTACCCACCACTGACGGACAGCAGATAACACCAGACGTTGTTTGGTTGTCTGAGGAAAAGCAGTATCCTCATGCGTCCTCAGATAAGAGAAGGTTTACATTTCCACTTGAGTGCAGCCGTGTTACCTTGTGCCATGCGCACTGAATACACTCTACTCACTGGAAACTGGGCTCAGATGCAGAAGCAAGGGTGCACTGCAGAGTGTACCCGCTGAAAAAAGTTTTAACACGGACCCACGCACACATTTAAAAAGCATGTTTTCTGAAATTAGTGATTGAAGAAGTATTCGTTTAATAAAAGTAACCAAAAATACTCCATTACAAGTAAAAGCTCTGCATGCACGATCTGTACAAAAGTATTGTTAGTAAATTGAAAGTCTTAAAAACATTCATTTTGCAGCAGAAAAATGCCTCCTGCTGTTATTATGATGAATTAATAATATGCTGGATTATTGTTTCAGATGCACGAAATTTTAACTAATTTATACGCTGTTGTAATCAATCTGCACCAATGCATCACATTTAGGGATTATTTTCTCAGTTTATCAATTAACTTGGAACTTTTTCATTTCAGAGACGTCAAAAGAGTTTCAGATTGATATAAATGAGAGGACACAGAGAATCCTCGCAGCAGGAAGCACAGTAAGAATGTTGAGCTGAAAATGTCTCATACGTTTATTTTTCATTCAATGTCCATGATTAATTAAGTAATGTATTTTACTCCAATCATATTATCAAGTGACTAGTAAACTAGTAAATGCAGTGGAGTAAAAGTACAGCAACAATAATAGAAAATGGAAAATGAAGTGCCTCAAAATTGTGCTTAAGTACAATACATAAATGTATTTTGTAATATTACAGCAAATATATTTATCTGTCCTAAGAATTTGCCTATTGCATTCACCTGATATTCCAGTAATATTAAGAAAATGGTTGTAGAGAGACATGATCTCACCCTGCTGTCAATGTTTCACTTGGCTTAAATGAGTAACGACCCACTCTGCATGCTTTTAAGACCCAAGAGAAGACTTATTGGTAAGAAGGAGACTTCTGCAAAGCACTGATACTTTTTGGGCAAGCAGGTTAGGTTGTTGCCAAAATCTGCATAAAACAGACTACAAGAGTCTGGTCACGTTTCCAGCAGGTCAAGACTTCCTATTGACAGTTTTCAGAACAAAGGACACGGTTGAGTGAACTCTTACAAGGCACACAAGGCTCGAATTACCGTTCGGGAAAAAGGAACAATATCCTTTTGGGTTGTTGGACATGCAGTGGAGATTCTAACAAAATCAATGATGACCTGCAGCTGCTGATCCATGAAAATACCTGTGAAAACATCGACCGATGCTTTAAAAGGCTGAGTTATCCAACTGAAGTGGAGGCAGAGACAGAGTGAGTCTCTGTCACAAATAAACTGTGACTGTAGAGTTCAAAAGTGCTGTTTGGAAGATAAAAAGACTTTAAACACTTTTTCAGAAATACATAAACAATAGTGGTCCCTAAGAAGAGAAGATGTTCTATGGGAAGCCGAGCCCAAACACGAGGTTTAAATCCAGATTGCTGTGATAGGCAGTGGCTGTTTTTCTCATGGGAAGACAGTAGTGAGGTTGCATAAGGTGGCTGTATTGATTATGTTTTCTAATCTAGCTAATTGGCTTACAAATATCAAGGCAGAATGCAGAACAAGGGCATGCTCAGCACTGTTATCTCAGCTGCACACAGTCTGTCCTTGTCAGTTACAATCATTGCTGCAGAATGCACGAATGCAGAGGACAGAGAAGTATATAGAAGAAGACGTCAATGGGAAGTTATGTTTGTGGCAGAGGGCCTGCACATTTAGCTAACTATAGCTTGTGCTCTTTGTGGTAGAAAGCATGCTTATACTCTGCTTGAATGCACAAGACTTACAGAAAACAATAAACACAAGCAGAATAGAGAGGGGGTGACGTCACAGCATCGATGATGGTGACGGTGAGCAACGTGACAGAAATACTGATCAGTGGGAATTAAGTGAAGCACATGTTCCCTTTTTCTCTCTTTCTTATTCTCTACCCACTAATTTCTTCTCAGGGTCACAGAGAGCTGCAGACCATCCCAGCATGCCTCGGGAGGAAGACAGGGAAGTTATTACTGGCTTTCAGACGTACAGTGCAGACACTCATTCATACCTTCAGGCAATTTAGAGTCTCCAGTCCACCTGACTGTGGGAAGAAACCTGCGCAACTGAAGCGGAAACTAATCCAGGGCCCATTCGTTTTCAGGCAATACACTGAGACACCGTATCCAGCATTTTTAAACATCACTGTCTGATAACCGGATTTATTTGGTCACACTTTATCTTAACTTCCTCCACATTTAATAATAACACACTATAATAATGCAATAATGCAATGTACTGGAATGATTTTTGATGAAACATTTCAACATGCATCACTTTTAGTCCCAATTTGATAAGATTCAGAGTAGCTAAAAACCGCCGTGCCATGTGATGCATTTGAGATAAAGCTTTAATGCTTATTAAAGTGAGCGTTTGCTTTGCAACAGCCACTGTGGCCAGTAGTGGCATTTACAGGACAATGATTCATGTGAAAGCCTGGTGTAGCAGTAGCATTAAGTAGAGAGGAATCATCAAATCAGTTAATCAATAATGTCTGTTATACAGCCACATCTATTTAAAGTTTGCTGATATTTGCTAATATGCTGGTCATATCAAGTAAGGCTGTGGAAGGAAAACAAGCACGGGTGTGTTTTCTTGCTCATGAATTCATCTTTTATTTGTGAAATTCTTTCAAAAGTTCATAGTCAGACAGTAAAAATATATCAATCCTTGTCAGGAAAAAAAAAACATCTGCAAGCTCTGCCATTTTGCAGTAATGTAGGCTAAGTGTTATGCAGTAAATGCACTCCAGCTGTAGCTTGGCACACGCTTTAACTGGCCCATTACAGGAGATACAGAGGACATGTGGGAAAGACAGAGGAGAGACAATCCTTCAGAGTGCAGCAACAAGGGTTCCTGCTGTGAATAAAGATGAGGTGACAGGGGAGGACACACATCCACTACAGTGAGAAATGAAACAGTGAGGAAGGGGAATGAGGGATTTCCTCTCACCCTGCTGAGCAAGAGCTGTTCCCAATGATTGAGAACATATGGGGAATCAATCATTTTGTCATTTTCGAAAACACACGACACAGCGTCCTACAATGGGCTAATGTGATCGGATGCATTCCACAAATTCTAGCATGTAAGGTTAATGTTAGAGAAAAAAAAAGAATCATGCACAGTAGTGTTTAAAAGAGTGAGGGTATTGATTTAGATTTGGCTTGACAAGGCCAATTTGCCCAACACAGTCCTCTGAGATTTGAAAGGAGCCTTATTTGTCATGAGGGCTTCAGAGGAATTGACTAACCATAGCAACACCTGCGCACCATGTCAGAGATCAGTACAGTCCACTCTGTCCATAATCATTTAATTTCAAGGGAATAGCTCAAATGAGGAAAACAGATAATGCTAATTAAGCAAGCAAAGCAAGCCAAAACAGTCGAAATCCCATCTCCACCCACTGGCTCTGTCCAGAGTGCTGATCTCACTATGCATGTTGTAGTTCTTCTGTATTTCAGCAGCTTTAAAAGTAGAGCTTTGCCTGCTGATAACAAGTTTACATTTATTTTTATCACAAAGAATAATGCATAGAAGTCAAAGCCATGTAGCCTCTGCCAGTCTGCCATTATGAACCAGAGGTTTTCTTTTTAAATAAACTCCTGTAATAATCTCTGACACAAGCACTGACAAAAGTCAATCAGTGCGTCTGTCCCACAACTTTAATCCACTTCTTTTGTGTGTGCTTTTGTGTGCATATGTGTGTGTGTGTGCATTTGCTCTAAATGAAAACCATTTCCCCACTCTTCCCGCTGAGAAGGATTTGCCATCAAGAATCCAATTAGATTTACAGTCCAACAACAATAGCCCTCCAAGAAACTCCTGGAAGGTGAATTATTTGAGGGGAGGTAGGTTTAAGGTGGTCCATCCATTTGTGGAACCTGCATTTCATTTTGCTAAAGAAATATATCCGCTTGGCTACTCGGTTGCTCAGCACTGGATTGAGGTGAACCCTGTACAACAATAGAAGATTTTCTGCTCCACAGGGCTCTTGCTGCCCACGTCTTTTTGAAAGTGTAAAGCTGTTTTGGTTGTGATACCTCAGTGGAAGGATCATGCAAGCCTCATCACCTTAGGAGGAATTACATCACATTTAAAAAGCCACAAAAACACAAAGTTTTGCCTCTATTCTGCTTGTACTGTCTCACCTTTCCCCACCTTATGTCCACATCCACCCCCGACCCTTTTAATCAATATTTGTGTTATAATACCTTCATGCAACACATTCATTTTAGTTATCCTGCAGAGTGAGACAAACCTATTTTTATATCCTCTAAATTGTGGCCTTTTGAGAGGATCCTCTCATGTGGAGCTTATTTCTCTTGGTGAGACACTCATGACAGCGATCGGGTCAAAACCTGGAGATGGTGCACAGTAAGAGCTCTACGTGGTGTGCTGCAGTTCTCTCGCATTATTACATCTTTCAAATCCACTCACCTTTTCAACAGCCTGCAGCTCTCAAGGGCAGCCAGAAGAGTGGAGTTACAAACTAACATATCATAACTTTCCGACAAGCTAAATGGCACAAGGAGGAACAAAGTGTCTCAGGGGTATTTCAGCAAGCATATTGCTGGCTCTTTAACTGTCATAATCTTTTTATCAAACACCACTTCAGACTGGAAAGCTAATGTGCAAGAGGAGTGGCTGACTGTAGAAAAGCTTGCTTTGGATGCTTATCTCCTTAAAACATGCTCATGCCACTAACCAGCTGCAATACGGTTGACTTTTCATATTCAACACATGTAGCATCATGTTTAACTTTGCCGTATGCGTTTACATAAGAAGTGAATGCCTGACGGAGCACTATGAGACATCGCAGGGTTTTTCTTTTCGGATTGTCTTTATTCCTGTAAGACCATGAAACACAGAAGCCAAACTTGCAAAACAGACAGTTGACTGAGATGTAGCGAGGGTCTGTTAATTACTGGGAAAAGGCTGATTGGACAGCTGTATATCCCACGGCCTGTATCCCTGGTTGCTGCAAATCCCTTGAAGCAGCAAATGTCATGGTCTGGTAGGTTTGCTGTAAACCCAGAGCTCTGGTATAAATGCACCATCTCAGAAAAGTCACACTCCACATATTTACTGTATGTTTATGTGCCCACAAATGGCAGTTCTCAACCTGCTCAATAGAATGAGTTATGGAAAGAGCAATTCTACAAGATCATAACACTTCATCCACAGAAAGGAAGAATCAATTGTTCCTAGGATAATATAGATTCTTGGCCATGTGTTGCGTAAACAGTTCCTTTAAATCAGCTTTGAGACTTTGAACTGCACAGTGAAGGAAATGTGACTCTCCCCGCTGTTCATTCATCATGGTGACACTCGCCTATAAGTTTCCCTCTCTCCATAGGCTCTATCTTTCTGTTCGATCACTTTACAACAACTTTTTTCATTTAGATGTGCCTAGATGATAGCATTGTGGCACGGTACGTGTGGGATCCATTATGTCACACACCTGCACATGACAACACACACACAAACACATATGGCCAGGCTGCCAGAATGTTTGCTGGTATTATAGCAAAGGCCATCTGTAGATATCAATAGTCACATGGGTTATAAAGTGCAAAAAGTATAATTTCCACAGGGGATAGGGGGACGCGTCCTGCTCACTTTTCAGAATCCTATTATTGTCCTTCTTCACTTTTATAGTTTCAAGTTGATTTTCTTACCAGAGTCGCTCAGCTGCCTCAGTCCAGATGAGAGGAGATGTGACATGATAAAAGATGCTATAAATGAACATCAGTCAAGGAAAAGACAGTAAAGCACTGCACTGTTTGCCGCAATAAAGATGCAAATACACATACAGCAGGAAAGGATAGGAAGGCAGGTTTCTACACAGGAAGCTAAAAGTCATTTTAAGTGGGGTGCATTAACAATATAGAGGCTTGCATAGCATTTCTGTTACACTCCCATTATTATGGGAATGACCAATTTTTATCATACTGTAATTTAATTAAAATTATTACCCTCACCTTTGAAACCAAACTAAGACCTTTGTAATATGCAAACATTTTAAATTGGGATTTCCTCCTCCAGCTAGTTTTTTAATCTCTAGTATAAAGGGATAGGAGGTAAACAGGGCAGCTTGGTTACATTCACTCCGCAGGGACATTAAAGGTACCTTAATCCCTGAAGACAAAATGCTATACAAACAATGTCTGAACTATGTTCTGTGGGCTGATTTTCATTTTGTGCCTTTTGTCTAAATCTGTGTTTTTTATGAATATTTTGCTTTTTCACAGAGGCTCAGAAACACTTTCACCACAAACCGGATGTTCGGCAGGTGTTGAGGTGCAGAGGGGATTAGACAGCATGTTATGTTGTTGTGGAGTGGAGACAGAGACTTCACGGCACATTAAAAGTGGTTTGATAAGGTATGCTGCGTTCTCAGCGAGCATCTTAGTCAGCAGATTGTGAGAGGCCAGCGCCCCACAAAACTCTCAAAAAAAATCTCCCTTTCAGCCAGTGGGATGATTTTATTCGACTATGTGTGTGTTGATGTTATGGATCCAGCCTCTTATAGGTCGTGGCCTTATGATGTATGAATATCTCAAACCCACACATATCAAAATAAATGTTTCCTCCACATTTTTATACCAGTGAGACAGGAAATAAACACCAGAATTATGTTGCTGTAACATCATGTGATGCTATGAACCGAGTCACTGAACATACAGAAAATGCTGATCCGGTTTTCATGCTGCTGATAAACTGCTAAAATAGTGCTTGAATCCCTAAAATGCTCATGAGAAATGACAGAAACTTCTCATTAATGCTCTTCTTGTCACACACAGTTTTTACAGTCTCCTGTGGATGCTGTGACTACATATACTACATATATATATATACACATATATATACACACATATATATATATGTGTGTGTGTGTGTGTGCGTGTGTGTGTGTGTGTGTGTGTGTGTGTGTGTGTGTGTGTATGTGTATGTATGTGTGTATGTGTGTGTATGTATATATATATATATATGTACATATAGAAGAGGTTCTTCAGATTCAACAAGAATCTGCTTATTACATGTGCAAAAGGTGACAGTGTGAAAACATCCTCTTCAGCACAACTTCTAAACTAGAAGAGCCTCCTCTAGTTTCTCTGTGGGCGAGTGTGGGCATTTTTCCCTGTGATATGGGACTGTTTATCTTGGCTGCACACACCTTTAAAAAGCCTGGATTCAATAATGCAAACCCTGTCTCATTTGTTTGTGCGGAACCTTACTTGTAAAGCAGGAAATTCTTTTAACAAAGCCATCAACCATGGCCTAAGAAATTGTGGTAAATATAACACCCACCAAACTGTTAATTCAATCAAAAACAAGTTATTTCTTATCAATCAGACTTTGGTAGGAGCTGCATAGATTATTTTCCACCATTGCTGTAAGTTTTATCCCTCCAAAATCTATACCTGGACGGGGGCTTTAGAGCAGTATTGGTTTCAGTTTAGACACCTTAAACACACATAAATGGACTACAGCCTTTGTCAATCAATATTAGCAACTTTGCCTTTTATTAGCAGTCATCCAGCATGCTGTTCACTTCATAAAGCCAAACTACATGTTTTCCTGCAGTAAGGTGAGTGAGGAGGTTGCCGCGATGATACAGACACAGAAGTGCATAGATGTCATCTGATGTAAAGTCGGAACAAATGAGAAATTGATGTTTGCTCTGGGGTAAATGGTTGAGAATATGGCACCGCTGACTGATGCTTCATTTGCCCCTATGGGACATGATCAGATTACTGCTTCTTTCTTCTCTAATGGCTTCTCCGTCTCAGCCCCACCCCAAGGAGCTCCGAGGGGGAGGAACCACAGTTATCAGGAGGTTTGCTTTTATCCTCTGCCACAAAGCAACATTTTATTACCACTGGCATGGTGATGAGGGGACAGATAGATAACCCCTCTTGCCATTACCCAAAAGAAACCTCCCCTGCCTGTGCACCGTGAGACTGGACCTGCAGCTGTTCACTCTGCTTGGCTTATCAAACCCCTTTCAAGGTTGTACCGTGACAATGGTGGCCACAGTAAGGACACACTGGAGACATTTTAATAGGCTATGGAGTGATGTTTGTCTGATCATTGTCAGCAACAGATGAGCGTCTATCTGTGGTGCCAGATGCCTTGTCGTATTCGAAAAACATGAAAGTGTATCTAATTAGACACATATTCATATCAGTGTAGAGGCTAATTGGAACTCACTTGATAGGATTCACGGAGATAAGTGACAAGTTTCAACTCAATGGTTATTATGCAACGCTGCGTCCTCCTGTCTGATATCCATGCAGAGCATTTTCCTATTATGTATGCATGATAAAATTGTAAAACAATCTGGGCCATTGCCAGGATTTTGGAAATGCTGAGGTCATGCATCCATGTCCCCATAATACACCCCCCAAACACAGACACACAGACACACAGACACACACACACACACACACACACACACACCTCGCCTGGGAAAAGGAGGGCTGGATATTAAAAATAAAGTCCCTAAAATGTTTACATTTCTCTTCTTTAAAGTTGTAATCCTTAGGATTTCAGTCATGCTGCTTTGGCGCCTGTGGTTACAAGTCATAACAGTAAATGCGATTTAATCCAAAACAAACACTCATTGAACAACAGAATAGCAATTGATGCATCTGTTTCTAAGTGCACTTGCATAGTCGCAACTTCTATCTGATCTCAATCTAAAGTGGTTTTCCACACAGCAGCAGGGCTTGAAGTTGTAGCCCGCTCATCTAACAGCTCACTGCAGCTCCTCATTGTTCCCTAAAAATGATCTGCGGACAGAAACTTTTAAAACTGCTGTTGTCTGGTTTTGTAGACACATCTTTAATGAAGCAGACTATAAGATACCCACCCTGAGTTACTTTATTTCAAACATAGAATGTTAGCTCCACCCAGGAAAGTTAAACTTATATTATGCAAGATTTTCCAATAAAACAATGTAAAGACTCATGCAAAGTAATCCCTCTCAGTCATCACTTATGATCCACCGGAAGTGTGTGGTGATGTATTCATCCACAGAGACCTTGCCCTCTGCCTGCATTGTCTTATTTTTGCTGTGTTCAGGACATTTCTGGGCTGCAATCTTTGGGCAGTAGGTGTGTAGCACCCAGCCAATCACAGTGCTCAGGTAAAGTCGGGATGTGACTGTAAGCATAGATGTTGAGTACAGGCTTTGAGTCTGGGAGGCCAATCCACAATTCCTGCATCGTGTGCCTTTTAACCCCCAAATTACTAGAAATTACTGAGGAAATTACCTCAATTTCAGCGCTGAAAACGATGTATAAACACAAAATATATGCTACAAAATGTCATGTAGTGATTTACTTTTTAGTATTTCTGCCCTTTCGTGCCAAATAACTAGAAGTAAGCACTAATAGACTTTGTAGATGAGATGGGGATGGATGTGCCGTTTATTGGCCATCTGGATATACCAATGGCTCTGACCACAGAGAAGGATGGAAGTCCAATTGCTTGAGAGATAATTATACTAGGACCAGTGCAGCCCTCTGGGAAGATTACCCTTGTTACATAAAACATGTTCATCCAGGTGTACCCTCTTCCACTCAAGATGCTGAATCTTTTAACAGCGGGGGTCACTGTAATGACGCCGTTATCCTCATCAGACAAACATAACCAGTCCCCATATGGAATCACACAGACGCCTAAAGACTTACCAGTCCACATGTATCATCATCCCTCTTTCTTCTTCTTTGCTTTTTATTATTTCTAAATGTGTCATAATAGCGTGGGAGCAAAACAAATTGCAGCAGTGGAGTCAATACCTCCAAAGAGCAAGATTCCTCTCTTCCCTCTTCCCACAGCAATTATGAAGAAAGTTATGATATACTGACAGATGAAACAAAAGGAAGAGCAATTATGTCCTCGGGGGGAATGTGTAGTTCTGTGTGAGTCCCCAGCTGTGGGGAATACCTTGTAATGCCTATTTCTGAGGGAGACAGCAATTTAACTGCTTAACATTCGGGGTTTGTGTCTAGTATTCATATCCATGAGAGGCAGTGGCTAGTTATATAGAAGCCTGTTCTCTATGCCAGATCACGTCTTTGACATTACTGACAAGTTGAAACAGCATATGTAACAAAAAGCACATAATTTACCCACAAAGCGAGACTTTCAGAGGTCTTCGGTTTCTGTGTTTATGGCATTATTCATACAGCCCACATATCATCTTTTTCAAGATTTATTAGTATCCCTCTCAGACAGAATATCAGGTACTTATTCATGCTGGTGTTGTCACTTTTCATATAGAAATAACTCACTCTGTGTAAGTAGCTTAAATCCATCTCTGGTTATTGATTCATTGAAAGTTTTGGCCCTGAAAAGTCAGTGAAATGCCAGCACCCATCATGCTTAAAGCATGCATTTATTTGACATAATTGAATTTATTCACACAGAAGGCATTTTGATCTTTACTTGATAACTTTTTAACAGGTCCTCATACTTGAACAAATCATAATGTATTTGTCAATGAATTCCTCACTGATGTGGTCAATGGCTCATGTGATCATTTTATGCAGCATTTGCTGAACAGTGAGCAATGCAGCCAAAACTTACAAAGAAATATCAATCTAAAGTTTGGCAGCATCGACCACCCAGCCTGTTCTGTTTCAGGCACCGCAAGGATAGTTTCAGTCTATTACACCTTAAGTCTCATTTTTGCCATTTTGGCTACCATTTCCACTTTTTATGATCATGTATTCACCAGTGTGATTTTTGAGATCTGGGAATACACTGACATCTACAGAGGTCTGACAGGGGGCAGAGTACAAGCTGTCAGATGGTTTGGCAGGCTGTGAGCTAGCCAACAGCTGTTCTCAGTCCACCATGATTTGCAAAAATCAGATAGCATTAGCATGTTTATCATCTACACTGTCATGAATTACTGGGACACTTGAACAGAACGGATCAGCACCATTAATGTCATTAGGAACGCCTGTGCTTTTCTCACAATGGCAGGTCAAAATATCAGCCGTGAAAATTGTACAATCTTTCTCATCATCACAGCTATTTGGCTCGGCTTAATGGAACAGAGCCATCATTAATGTTATCAGTTACACCTGGGCTTTCTTGTTATCACAGGTCAAAGTATCTGCTGAGACAAGCGTCTTGTGCCAAGTGTTCACATGGCGCTTTCAGAGGTTGCAAGGAGATGGTAACTTGTGAACAATGATGAGTTGTTATTGCAGCAAATGATGCAAATAAAAAAACAACAAAGCTAATATTATATATCAGACCGGCATAAATACACAAAAAATGTGTCAAGATGTGTAAACATACAGAGTATATGAATGGATATCACTCCCTCATATACACAATAAATGTTCATGCCGTCTCTTTAGGCTACCATGAATTGTCATTGGCTGTTGGAGATAAGGCCACAGCTGCATCATCTCTTGCTTTGTTTTTCCTCTCATAACATATGGAACAAAGCATGATCCTACTCTGAGTGAGGTGGGTGTGTTGCTATGCAAGGGTAGCTCCATCTAGTGGATCCACCCAACATTAAACCACAACAACAACATGCAGCAACATACAAGAAATGCCATAAAAAACATTGTTTTAGAGAATCACCCATCACAGATTCACCATAGTAAGTTACACCCCCAATCCCCCCAATCCACTCTCTGGATGCAGATACAGGATGTTTGGAGGATGTTTTGTCCCATATGCCATAAATAAAATATCAGAAATATCTGTGTGCATGTTTGCATGTGTATGTGAGTATATCTGTGTGGCGATTTGGAAAATGTGGGCTTTCTTTATGTGCTGTGGTGTGGGGTTGGGCCTGTTTTGGCAAAGGCTGGGTGTGGTTCTCCAGGTGGCTGGGAGCTGGCTCTTACTCAGCTGGGACTCGTCACAATCATTCATTCATTCATTCATTCATCTTCTATACCCCCGATTATCCCTTTCGGGGTTGGGGGGGGGGCTGGAGCCTATCCCAACTTCGTCACAATCAGCAAAGTATAAAGATGCCAGATTGTTTCTGTGCTTAATGGTGTTGTTGGCCAGTTACCAGCGTTACAAGTGTTTGTTATCTTTGAGTGTATGTTCTCCAGTGTGCACTCACCAGCCCCGGTCTCCACCTCCAGCGTCTTTGCCACCATGCCTGCAACCCTCAACCACCACCAACCCTGCTCCACCTGTGCCTCCACCATCTCATGCCGGCTATGCAAGTACTCTGCCCACCTGAGTGCTGTGCGCTCCAGCATATCTATGAACTGCTCTGAACCTCGTGCCTCACCTGCTGTTCCCAGGACTAGCTACGAGTTTTCTCCTTGCATGTTTAATGAATTCATGTTTTTCCCTTACTGCCTGTCTGCATGTCTGCTATTGAGTCCAATGTGAGAGAAATACAGGTGCAGGCCATGAACACACATTTCCTACTGGGACAGGAAAGACAGTTTAAAGGACCAGTGTGTGGGAGTTAGTGGCATCTATTGGTGAGGTTGCAGATTGCAACCAGCTGAACACAGCTAGCCTCACCGCTCCCTTTCCAAGCATCTGTAAAAAAACAAAACAAAACAAAAACCATGAAATGGGCTAGTGTTCGGTTTGTCCTTTGCAGGCTACTGTAGGAACATGGCAGTGCAACATGGAGTCTGTAGAAGAGGACCACTGTTGATATAAAGAGCTCATTCTAGCCAATGAAAACATTCTTATTTTCAGGTGATTACACATTTCTGTCATATTCTGCCAATAGATCTCCCTAAATCTTACACTTTAGATGTATAACATTGAAAGTCTGCATGACAGGGTTTGCAAACCATCTTCTACCGCTGTTTTTGGACAGGGCTTGAGAGCTGATGGCTGTGCTCTTTGCTGTGCAATGCTTATCCCCATGCCAGCGACAAAGACGTGCCCAGGACCCGCTTTTGAGGCAGGCTCTTCAAGCTGGCATGGCATCACTGTGACAGGAGGCATGGGCACAAAACAACCAGATGATGACTCCATGGGAGGTGGGAAAGGGGCAAGAGCTGGTCAGTGTACCAGCCCTTAATCATCAATCAGTGTCCAAAACAGTTGTTACATCAACCTCAGCACGAGAGTGACACATTTTTCAACATTAAAAAAAGGAATATGGAGTAATACTTAACAATAATAATAATAATAAGTAGCTCTTTAGCATTTATGACTTAAAGCTGCTATATTTGCTTCTTGGTATTTTAAGCCCTTTGGACACACACAGTATGCAGAATCTTTGGAAGATTTGCTGTGTCGAATAAACCACGTGTACATCAACAAACACAAAGGGCAAAGGGCACAGATGTTGAAATCACTTTAGACACATGCAAGACCTGCTATGAGACTGTCCTTTATTCTGCGTTGCATTCTGAAAAGATTTTTAGAGAGGATGTAGGTGAGAAAGGGCTGGGACAAGCAATGTCAAGTCGGGCATGAAGTGTATCAATATTTAATTAGTTTGGCCCTTACTCTCAGGATTCTGCCTCCAGGGAGACAATCATGTGTAAAGCTGGAATTTTAAGAGATGCTGCGTGATGACAGTTTGAGCCCATATACCTCTGCACTTCAGCACATATCAGCTGAAAACCTCTGAGTACAAACTGGTAAAATATTGGTTTATCTGATCATCATTTTCAGATTTTATTCTTAGATGTAGCGATTGCTGATCAAAATGATTGAGAAGGCACTGTTATTTCACATTATGTGGAAATTTATTCTGACTATGGGTCACACTAACTTCGCATTCACCCCTTCTGCACATCTCCATTTTACAGTTTTGTTCATTAATGGCACTCTGGCAGGTCTTCCCATGCTAACTCTGATCAGCATTTCTCTCAAGTTGAGAAAGACACACTTACTTCCCAAAGTCCAAGCTGTGTAACGTTTGCTTGGTCTACAGATGCTCCTGCAGATATGCTTTTAATTGGGCATCAATAAACCACAGGGATTTATAGCTGTCTTCTTATTGATCTGGTCTCTGAAGCTCACTGTGCTGTCAGCAGTGAATTTGAGGTGCCCATTACTCTCCTGGAGTTCATAGGTAGAGCTGCTCCAGAGTGAATGTGCTGAGTAATCTGCAACCAAGACAAACCAGGCAACTTCCTATGTGAATAGAAATGTAGATTTGAGTTTGCAATGGGCTAAATGCATTAGCTCTGTAGCATTTATGAAATGATGCTTTAATCACATTAGTTGCATTTCTACAAAATGAGTCATCACATTAGAACTGGCTACTGCTGATTACACAGGAATTATGAATGATGGAAGCTTGAAAATATCTAAAAACTGCACTGCTGATTTGTCCTTAATAGTGTCTAGTTTGGGCCACTTGTTATATTTCCAGTGTCTATATTAGCAGCTCCAGCAAAGAGACATTTCCCCTCTAAACATCTGCAGGGTTTCAGTGATATAACTGTTCAAGGCCCAAAGACGTAACATCATCCAACATTTCACAAAAAAAGCAAAGACCAGAGATCAGTCTGAAAAAATTACCCTATATTTGTGTTGCAGAACTTTTTTTTTTAAATTCTTTCTGACTCCATTAATCATCTCACAACCCCTCCGATTTATCTTGCCACTCTTTGGAGTGGGTCTGAGCCCTATGCTGGGAACCACAGGACTAAAATACCTGGCAGTTAATTAAGTAGGTAAAACAGTGCACACTGATGTGTCAGTATTAACAATCCAATAATTCCATATGTAATGATTCTGTGGAGAAATAGTACTTTTGATACGTTATGTGCATTAAGCTGATAATACTTCTGTACTTTTACTTAAGAAAGATTTTAAATGCAAGGCTGTACTTTTTTAAGTAAAGGATCTACGTTTTCCACCACTGAAAACATCAAACACAACAGACATTGTAATATTGCTATGTTTTTTATTGATAATGAATTAATAAATACATGCAACTGTAGTATTATTATAGTTTACACTTATCAGTTTTTAGTTACACTTAGTTAATATTTTTGAAAATATTTGAAGGCTGCAGTTTGTGGTACAGTGTCTCCGTACACAACAAGGACCAAAAAACTGATCATACTGTATTATATGATCCAAAGCTCAAGATCAGCTACTGAATGGACCTTGTGGTGAGTCTGTATTCTCAGTGACTGTCTTCCAAGGCCAAGAACAACAACTGAGCAAACTCAATTTATTAATGGAGATCATGTGATCTCATCAAAAGCTCCAGAGCAGCTACTAAAAGAAACCAGCTTTTTCCTAGGTCAAGAATAAATGTTCAACCTCAGTGTAACCCTTATTCAGGGATACATTATTGTGGTGTACACCTGTCAACCATAGTATTACAGTACTGCTGTTTCAACAGTGTAAGACTTTTTGTTCTAACTTCATAAAACTGTTTGAAACTGTTTTTGTTATAAACTACTTAAATTCGCTAATCTAACCATAGCAGACATGCAGTAACTGATTCCCTTGTGTTGACTATGCTTATCCTCTCTGCTGTACGCCTCTGGGCATGATATAGAGGAGCTCCATCACTCTGCCCTTTACCACCCATCGTTCATACTCACTGTTCCAGGCACACATCATAGATCAAAAGCCCTGCTGAGTCGTAAACATTAAAGCCAAAATGGTGAAAAAATGCAAATCACATCTTCATTCTACTCTTCATTTCAATATATCTGGGCTCCAAAACGGCATGTCTTGTATTCTCTCTCCACCAGACAACAAAGTCTGACTCAGATATGTTTTTTCCAGATATTTGCACATGGCCAGATCCCAAAGGAAGGAAAATACCACATATTTAAAGCGTGACTCATACCCACAGTGTGATCTTCTCTATCAACCTCTCTATCAGTTACAGAAACACTATGAGTCAGAGGAAGAGCAGACATGCAGACTTTCTATCTTTAGTTATGCACCGTTATAAGATTATTATAAAACGGTAGTGTGCAGGGATTCCATAACAGATCATCAGATAAACAATTTGAAGAACACTTTGATCTGTTAGTGTTTTATGTTTTGCATGGACCTTGTTTCTACTGTGAAAACAAATTCTAATCTACTGTAATTATAAATCACTGTGGCTAAATATGGGTTCATGTAAAACAAATGTTGCACAAAGCTTCACAAAGACAATATGTGTTGCCCCCCATATTATGGCACACACACACACACACACACACACACACACACACACACACACACACACACACACACACACACACATTAACAACACTAACAAGACTGGGTGCTCTCTAATCTAATTATCTGTTTAATATCCTGAAATTAAATGGGATAAAAAGGTCTACATTGCAACTGTACCCAATCTCCACACTGCTCAATACCACATAGCCAAAAAAAAAAAGATCTGCTGTATTAGATAGAGGTCATCTGCTTATGATGGCACAAACCTGTCTGCCCAGTTCACCAGCATCACACTGGTAAAGCTGTCACTGGTTCAGGTGTGGTAGCACAGAAGGCATTAAGTACCGCTGTAAAGATCGTTTAATTAGCAACAGCATGTTACACGGCAGCTTTTCCCTGTGACATTCACTTTTAGGGATGCTGCCTAAGAATAAAGAGAAAGTAATGAATCTTCTTTTGGCAGAGAAAAATCGTGCCAACCATGAAAACTTGATTATAGCGTAAAACGTTATGTAAGTCTGGTTAGTTGTGCTTTCAAAAGGCCTGAAGCAAAATTACAGTAAAGTCTGCTTAAACAGTGCCCTCTTCTGTCTGCTGTATGCTTCTGCAGTACTGTTCTCATTTTAATTTGTGCAGACATATTACTGTAAAATACATGTTTACAAAATAAAAACAGAAAAACAAGAGAGGAACTGTTTTTTGTTTTTGTTTTGGACAGTATTTTCTATTAAGTTTTAAGTTCATATTTGGTGCATGAGGGAGTTTTTTAAGTTTAAAGACCAAAACAAATCTGATTAAGATAACTAGACGGATAACAACATGAATAAATGTATGAACTTAAGTCACACCAAATTCTGATTTTTCTTTTTTTAAAATAAAATGCAGCTGTGGGAGAAGAAAAAAATCACTCTGGTTGAAATTCTACCCAGTGATATTGACAGTAGGGCCATAACCTGTGTTGAGGGATCAGAAAGTCTTCCTAAATTTTGCATAAAATGTTTTAAAATAAAATTAAGTGTAATTACTTTTAAAAGACAGTAATAATAGCATAACTTTATTTTAACCGAGTTGTAACTAGTGTTCCTGTGGCCAGCAAAGCCATTTTTACCTGACCATGTTATGAAAAGCGGGTTTATACAATACTGGTGTGTAAAAATATTTTTCATGCCAGCCTATGTCATCAAGCAGTTGTAAAACAAGTTTGATGCCGGTAACGCCAGCAGAACCTGTTAAAAGAGCTAAAAATCACAGGAGTGCTTCTCCTCCTCCAAAGGTGGCGCTGTAGCTAATTTAGGCCGGACTGGCCCTTTAACTCTGGCGTTTCAGTTTTCCTCCACGTTGGCCGCACATGCGCACTGAGCGCGGTCACCTGCTGGACATCAGAAGCGAACAAGGAAGTCTAGCACTGAGGACTGGATGTTAGGCTAGATATAAAACTAAATACATCTCCGCTGATAGTAGTCCTCTGTCCGTCAGCTGTTTGCTACACCGGCGTGACAAGATGTTTAAAAAACTTAAACAGAGGATAAACGAGGAGCAGTCACCGCAGAGGAATGCGCAGTCACCACAGCAGGCCCAGGTTGGTTGTTGTGTTGGAGAGAGCTAACTAGCTAAGCTAATATGTTTACATTGCTGAGCTGCTAGCCAAGGAAGATAGCTGCCGTTTCGCAGAAGTTATAGTTCATGCTTCGAAAACAGTTGTTAAGTAATGTATCGCTGATATAAGCTGTCAACTTTTGTGAACTTGTTTTGTCAGTCGGTCTTTTTGTTTTCTTCTCAACGTTAGCACCATGCTAAGTCACTTAGCTGCCTAACTTAGCTGTCATCAGCTGCTGCTAGTAAGGTGCGTTCAAGTCGACTTGTAACTGGTGAAACTCGTTGTCACAGGTGGAAAAATCAAAAACATGTAGGCAACCGTGAACTTGAAAAACATGTGAAACATGAGGAACATGAGAATCCACACTTAGACAATAGGGGCGGGTCTTTTTTATGTTGCTCTCTTGGCTGCGAGTGGATGTCAGCTGGTAGTTTTATTTGACGCATGCAAATCTTGCCTGTGTCAAAGGCCTGTCATCGAAATGCATGAACACTAAAGGTCAGAGCAGACAGCGCACCTGTTCCAGCTGTCAAACTGTCAAAGTTTGAGTAGATAATCATGACAAACTCTGCAACAAAGCTGCTTCAACTGTAGATTGCAATATACTTAATCACACTGCTGTCTGGGTTTGATCTGTCCTTGTTTGTCACCGCAGTTTGTTCATATGTTTTCATTTTTGTGCTATTCCGCTGTAAATAAACTCAAACCATTTTTTTCTTAAAAATCCGAAACCCATATAACAGTGTTGTTTGCCAAACCTACTCTGTGGCAGGAAAAAGCTGCCATGTGGTGTTTACTGCTGTAATTCTGTCCAAGTTGCTTCAGATTGTCTTTATGCTAATTTAAGTTGTTTGGAGCAAACAAAGTTAGTTTGTGTTTGTTATTTTCTTGCTTCACAACCAGCGTGTTAAGCGGATGGGCTCATAGGTGAAAATGACAAACAGTGGAGTGCAATGACAAGAAAAGTTAGATCAGGCAAACTGCAGTGTTGCAGTCGTCCATCAAGTGATTATATGTCAGGCAGCCAAAAGACTTGAAATCTTCAAACCCTTACCAGAGAGCATAGCTGTGTTTATGTGTATTCTGTTTTTGTGATGGACGTATTTCTTCTGTTTTATTTTAACAGATGGGCTCTGGAGACCGGCGCAGCAGCCAGACCCCCTCTTATGATGGCTCACCCTCTCCCAGTGACAGAGAGGTGAGCGTGGCGTCAGCCCGTGATGGATATATGTTTAACATGTTTGAGCTCAAACTGCAGCCTGCAGACATTTTCTCTCCCCAGCTTATATTCTAATTTTCAACACACAGTAATGTGTCTGACAATCCTTAAAACATATGCTATGTGTTTTGTTAATGCTTAATGCTGCCTAAATAACAAACCAGTGCCTTTTTGATTGCTGTGCCAAGTGAAAGTCAATCAGTGACCAAGCAGTGGCTTCAGTTTTCAAAGGGTGTAGGCTGTCAATTTTGATTACTAATCATCTACTCTCAAATTAAATTTAATTGATTGATCATAATTTGTTAATTTGATATAAAATGCATTTTATTCCCTGCACTCGTTCCCTAAGCACATTTCCTGAATCGTAGCAGTTCCATTTCTTCAGGCAACAGATGGCAGTCAGTCAACGAAGGGTCCGTGAGAACAGATGATCCACAATAACATTGTGATAACTGAGGTTGTATAGCAATCAGCATTACATTACATGTGACTACATGTTAATAATTGGCCAGAGAACATCGGGCCAATTATTAAGTGTGGTCTTTTGTTTAAAGCTTTCTAACATTTATAGATATAATTCAATATAATGTATATATACATTAATGGTTTAGTTAATGACACTACCTAATTTATTTTTCTGTGTTTTACTGACTCTGCTCATCCAAGAGAGACACTGCATAGGGCATTTGAACTGTGGAGAGCAGACCGTGCTTCAGCATTTGTATGAATAATTGATGTATCCTCCTCTCAGTGTTTTTCTTTCTCTGGTGATTTGTTGCAATATTTTCCCCCAGTGGATATGGGCAAGATTATGCAAGACTTCTTTGATTCATTAGATGGAGGTAGGCCGACAATGAGCTACCGACGATGACTGTAAGACTGATGATGCAACATATGGTTAATACTCTGTTTTAGAGCTTAGATATGGATGTTTATAGTCTTGGGTGTTTGAGCTTCAGATCAAAAAAATGGGCTTAATTACTCATTCATGACGAGTTTTCTACATTTCAACACTGCAGACCCCAAACTGAATAGTGACCATGCCGCTTTTATGCACGTTTCTATACTCTCCTCTCTCATCCTTTGGAAGCACAGGTGTGTTGTAACTTGGGCTCTTGTGCCTTCAACTTAGGAGCTTCTTGTCATCGCGGCATCTTTTTTCACCTCACAAATCTTTAACATTTTGACATCTCTGAAAGTGTTTATTTGATTATTTACCTATTTTTTTGCAATGTCATAACTTAAGACTTCATGCAGCGATGTCAAACTGTTATCCATAACATTAATGTTGATCAAGTGTTTCACTTTCCCATTTTTTCTTATTTTTCTTCCTATACCATACTCTCTCTCTCTCTCTCTCTCTCTCTCTCTCTCTCTCTCTCTCTCTCTCTC
>JBBMOE010000013.1:6689359-6895286 GCA_037975065.1 Chaetodon trifasciatus
CTCTCTCTCTCTCTCTCTCTCTCTCTCTCTCTCTCTCTCTCTCTCTCTCCCTCCCTCCCTCCCTCCCTCCCTCTCTCTCCATCCATCTCAGTCTCTTTGGCCAGCCTCTTCTCTCCTTCCAGCGCTATTTCACGCTCATGGTGTTGTTTTTCTCATTGCTCTCTGTGTTCCTCTCCTTTCCCCACCTTTTGTCCCGTTACTGCACTGACGGGGTCAGATGCTGGCCGGGATGATAGCAGAGCCCGCTTTTCTCTCTGAATATACTATCTTTGCTCTGGACCATTCAAAACGACCCAAAACGGCCCAGGTAGCCAGTGTGGTGAGTTTGTCCTCACTTCCTGTCTCTTCCTCCTCATCTTTCTCCTCCTCCTCCTCCTGCTCCTCCTCTTGCCCTGTTCCTTCCTCCCGTCTCTGCGCCTTTGGGGAATCGTAGAGGACTGTGGCCCAAGCAGGGACAGCTTGTTCCCTGCTCTCTGTCTCCTGTTTCTCCTGTTTTTGGATTTAGCAACAAGAAGGCATCTCATATCTAGGCTAACCCTGCATCTAATGGGAGTTAAGGTTGACATTGTGGGATAGAAGCTTGTGTGCTTTCTGCCATATGTTGGTTTATTTCCCTACATTTCAGTTATTATTATCTGTCACAGAATTGAGTATTGCCCCCTTGTCTTTAGGTGTTCTTATTTGCTTGCTTTATAGACCCTCAGCACCCCGTAATGTTGCCTGATGGCCTATGTCCCTTCTCCCAGTCTGTTTATTTGGAGAGTTTCACAAGCTATGGGAAGGCATTTTCACTAGTTTAAATGTTGAGTAGCGTCTAACTCTTCCAAGTAAACAAACAGACCAGAGCACCTTTTTAGATGCATCAAAAACTAGATGATGTGTGTTCATATGTGGAGGCAGCAACAGGACTAGAGGAAAACAACAATCTTAAACTACAGAGTGTCATTTGTGATACAGACAAAACAGGTTTTAAATCCATTACATTTATTTCACTAATGTTCTGTTTGTCTGTTCAGATGTATGTTCGATGTAATGTGTAATGTAAAACTGCTTGTTTGATGTCCATAGGCTGTTTGTGCTTTGATAACCACTTAACTACCTGTTGTAAAGGGGATTTGGCTATAGTTACTTGCAGTTTGTCTAATATCCACATTATTTTAAAATTAAAATTTATTTTCATTACTGTTTTAATTGTCCAGTGATATGAGTATTTTATATTAGCAAACACAGTTTGACATTACTAAAATAAGAACTTCATGTACTGGGGTCAGTGGTGACATGTGAATAACCTTGTTGGTAACACAACTAAAGGAATACTGGTGAAGTGGGTCAAGTCAGTAATTCTTAATTACATCTAGTTGAGTTAAGAAAATAAGCAAAATCTATATAATGTAACTATACAGGTTATACAAGTTAGCCTAAAACCTTTTCCTCTGTTGTCGGTAACAGACTGTGGAGATCAGTGTATTATTGCACATCAGTCTGGAAAATTTGAATGTGTTACAGCTACAGATACAACTATTGTCATGATCATCTCTTGTGATGAAATATCTTTCAATCCCGATTCCAAAAGAGTTTGGATGCTGTGTAAAACACAAACAAAAACAGAATGCAATCAGTTGCAAGCAAATTGTGTTTACTGGCAGCAGTTTTACAAAGTCTTCCTGAGCCCATGCAGTAATATCCTTTATACAGTCATGTGTTCACAAAGTGGTGAACCTGGCTTCGTCCTTGCTTGTGAATGACTGAGCCTTTCCAGGATGCCCCTTTCATACTCAATCATGACACTCTCACCTGTTAGCAATGAACCTGTTTACCTGTGGAATGATCCAAACAGGTGTTTTTGGAGCGTTCCACATCTTTCCCAGTCATTAGTCACTCCTGTCCCAACTTGTTTGAAACGTGTTGCTGCATCAAATTCAAAATAAGCAGATATTTACAAAAATCAAGATGATGAGGTAAAAGATCAAATATATTGTCTTTGTACTGTTTTCAGCTGAGTACATGTCAAAAAGGATTAAGTTGTCACATTCTGTTTTATTAATGTTTCATAGAGCGTCTCAACTTTTTTGGAATCCGGGTTGTAAATCCAACACAGTAGCTTTATTATGTTCCATCTATGTACATCGTATTGAAATAATATCAACACATCCTCACAAACCGTTATTTGCTTCATCCAATAGTAAACTAAACTATCATTCTTTTATTTTATTTTTTTCATTTTATTTTGAAGGTACACCTTTGTTTTGCCAGCTATGTTCATCTGTTGACCAGAGATATATTCAAGGAATCTTCTGTCTCTTGAAATTATGTTTGTGCTGGTGTTTGATGAAGGTAGTCGTAGTGAGTCACAGGATTTTTTGATTCAGTCAGTGGTCAGTCTGTGAGGCGAGTGAAGTGTGTTGACAAGTGGTGCTGAAACATGGTAGAGGCATTCAACTCTTGGTTTACAGTAGGCAAAGATGATCAGCATTTACATGGGATGAACACATGGTGATGTAGTATAAGAAGTCAGCAAGCATTGTATCCTTTATGGAGTTTCAAAATTTGGTCTTTTATCCCTGTTTAGTCCCACAAACCTGTGAGAATGAAGTAATCAAGCATCAGTTTGTTTAAATAAAGACTTTTCTTGTAAACTCTCTGTCTTCCTCAATGTTACTGTCTTAGACAGTATCATAAACAGTATAATTAGTACCTCCTTTACATTCATTTAGTCCTGCTGACTCCAACACAAACACCAATTCACGCACTCATTGAATCAAACAGCACACCCCATATGCAGCAGAATGAGAACACATTTAGTAAAAACAAGTTAAAATGTTGAAGTGTGGAGAAAAGACCCTCTGCTAACCTGCAGTACCCACAAAAACAGATCCTGGAAGTGGCTGCCATCAGAATATTTTCCAAGAAACAGGACAGAAATGTTTTGCACAGTAATCCAGAGGAAGGAGTGGCTCGGAGCTGGAAAAAGGAGGAGAAAATTTGCTTACTCTGATCCTGCTTCTTAACAAGTTAACTAAACCAACTAAGCTGCTCAACGTTCCCTTCAGTTGTGACTCTCGTGCTCTCGTAATACAGCTGCACACGACACTGCCAAGCATCTTTAATTCAAATGCCAATCCTCCTATTTGACTTAACTGTCTGTTTGTTCTGACTTCATGGCTGTTCTGTAGAGTCTAGTTTTAACCCTTTTTGTTTACTGTACAGTAGAGATGCCTTCTTTTATGTATTTAACCCCTCTGTTTTTTCCAAGTTGCATGAGGGTACCCATTGCCCCTGCATTGCTCCCAGCAATACTAATATTGCTCCCTCCAGAGTAATCAGGGAGAGCCATGCTGGGTGTGGATGACTAACTGGCTCAGGACAAGTTCACTGGCACAGTTTTCCATCCTCTCATTATGTCATTTTACCTGCAGAGTGCCTCCAAAGGACCTACAAGATCTCCCAGAGGTAGCATCAATGGGGATGGAAGTGCTTCTCCTCATGTATGTTATGCAATCTTTTCCTACCTCCTCTATGATCTTCAAGTTATAATGCTGGCAGTCATTCTGTAATATGTTTAAAATGAGCTTGCATGTATGTTCTTGGTTTTTCTGACAGAGAGAGGAGACACAGTCATTTACCCAGAAACTGCAGTTGAAAGTTCCCTCAATGGAGTCGTTGATTCGTGGCGGTGCCAGTCGGGCAGAAAGCCTGTTCCGCTCTCCCTCCAAAGAAAACCTGGTTCGAAGCTCATCACGTGACTCCCTGACACCTGTGGGAGAAAGCGAGTTCCCAGGCGGCCCCACGTACGATCCCCCCTCAGATATTGAGAGCGAGGCTGAGGAGCCACCGGGAAGTGCAGAGTCCCTTTCCAAAGAGCAGTTGTTGCACCGCTTGCTTAGAGTGGAGAGGAGCCTGGGGAAGTACAGAGGGAAGTACTCAGAGGTGAGAGTCACACAGAGAGTGTGAGTGAATATGAGTTGTATTGAAGTATTCTTTTCTGCGTTTTCCCCTTTTACTCAACTCTGATTCTTAACCCTGCAGCTGGTTACTGCGTACCGCACAGTACAACGAGATAAAGAAAAGACACAGGTAATTTCTTTTCATTTGACATTTTGTGGAAAAAGTTTGTATCCTGGTCTGATCAGATGCTCATTTCTATTCTCTGTCCCCTCAGGTCATCCTCAGTCAGAGTCAAGATAAAGCTCTCCGCAGGATAGGGGAGCTGCGGGAGGTATGGCTATATGTTACAAATGTCTCTCTAGGTCTATATCGCTTTTCCTTTTTGATTAAAGTTTTAACATATTGAATGATTTCTAGGAGCTTCAAATGGACCAGCAGGCTAAGAAACACCTCCAGGATGAGTTTGATGCAGCGCTGGAGGAGAAAGACCAGATGATCACCGTACTCCAAACACAGGTGAGTGTTGTTACACGGATATGTTTTTTTTTTTGTTTTTTTTTTGTTAATGTGCACCAAGACTGCAGCAGTAGCTTTCAGAATTGACAAGTAACAAATGACAAATGACTTAATGTTGGGAAGAAATTTAGTCTTTATACAATACATGAAAAATGTTTCAATACATTTATCTTTGATAAAGCTGCACCAACCATAACCCTAAACTGTTTTATGCATGAAACCGAGACAAATGTACAGAAAGCATGTAAAGAATAATGCTATATTTGTGGTAGTCAGAGGTTTATATGGCTAACTGTAGTTTTTTCCTTTTCTAACAGGTTGCTCTGTTGAAGAAACGAGTCAAGGGGGTCTCTGACGGCACTCTCCCACCTGAAGGAGACGTCACTCAATCTGAAGATACGTCAGACTCTTCCACACAAAGTCCTTTGAAGGAGCAAGGACTCGAGCCTGAAGTCATTGAGGGTAAGCACACTTTTTGTGTATGTCTGCATTTTGGTTGGCAGCAAAAGCAAAACAGGAAGTTATTGGAATTTTCCCTCGCGGGACTAATAAAGGAATATTGATTGAATGTCCATGATACTTAAATGTTATTTTTCTGAACTGGTGCATTTTATGTTCTGGGCAGGAGAGGGCAACAGTGATCCGACCAAGCTTTTGGAGGCTCTGCAGAAGAGAGTGAAGAGGCAGGAAAACCTGCTGCAGAAGTGCAAAGACGTGATGCGCACACACAAGGAGCGGAGCGCCCAGCTGGGCACCGAGAATGAAACTCTGCAGGAGCAGCTGCAGGAGAGACTCCAGGAGCTGGAGAAGATAAAGGTGGCTAACCCGTGTTCAGTGCAAAGATACTTTCTAGATATTATCTGCTTATACACGCTTTGTCACTAAGGTATTTTCGAAAGAACAAAAGTCAACATATCTCAAAGCAATTTCCTGAAGACAGCCACTCGCTAGAAATTGATGTGGCGGTAAACTGTAATTACGAGGAGGTTTGATTAAAATGGGGCTGAACTGAGATGCTGCAAATGACAGAGTGGTTTGCTGTGGTTCTCAGAGTCCGAACATCCAAATTCTCTGGCCAGGCTCCAGGATGAGGGTTCATGTCAGCATGACATGACTGAACCATTGTTTTCACTGATTTCAAAACATTTAGCTTCAATGGTATGACTGTGCTTGTTTAGCTTGTCCATAGCTGCTCTGATGTTTTGCAGCGTCCGATAACAGATGTTTGGTATTACAAAGATGCTGTGATAATAGACAGATTGTCTGCAACTGTATGTTGATTGACTTGCCATCTTTTCTTTTTTTTTGACATTGTTTTAGTGTTGAATCTGTACTCTGTTTGGGAATATGGCCTTTCCTCTGTCAGGAGAAGCAGAGGTTAACAGCCGTTTAGCCCTCTTAGGGAGCATGAAGGCATCCTGGAACTGCTGGGCGGGCTGTGCTCATCCCCTGCCTCAGACAAATATCCCATAAAACAGACCATCTGTCTATGATCCCAGACCTTCAGGCGTTTTTGAATTTTCTATTTACAGTCTGGTTGACAGAGTGTCGTATGCTGTATTGGGCTTTTTTGTATATTCATAGTAAAATTATAGATGATTCATTTTTTTACTGAATACTGTTAATCCAAAGAATATGTAGACATCCATGCCTTGTTGCGCACACAGATCAAACAAACAGAGAAATGCAGTCAGCCCAGCACTTCCTGTTTAGTAACCACTGGTTGCACAGCAGTGGCACAGAGACGTAGCTACTACATGCCACTGCTGCTTAGCTGGGCTGTAATTTGGGTCGCCTTGTTGGTTTAGGTGGGTTGTGTACACGGTCTGGTCATTTGGCTTGTGGGTGAGGCATCCTGGGTGGTGTAGCAAACATCTCATTTTGTTTAACTTATCTGACCAAAGCATATACAGGATATGAGTCCCAACATCAGAAAGGGCCCTGTGTAAAGTTGGACATTGACAGCTGGACATATGTCACATCATCATTTGTAATTCTGTTGAATGTTTTGTGTTTATAGGAGCTGCACACAACAGAAAAGACCAAGCTGATCACTCAGCTGCGAGATGCCAAGAACCTCATTGAACAGCTGGAGCAGGACAAGGTGAGTGAGGAATTTTTCAGGCTTTAGTCACATCTTGACTGAAAGTCCTGCAGATTCAGTTGTAGACGTGTTTTTACTCTGCCACTGAGTAAAGAAGCCAGACACCTTGAAGTCCCATATTGTTCCTCTTAAACTTTGACCCCAGCTCTGCAGGATGGACAGCAGCTCATGAGATCAGTGTGAGGAATGCTGAAAGCACTTAAAGTCAAAAACAATTACAGACACAGAGCTTGATTTGGATGTAAAATACTGAGATAGCACTTATCAAATCAGCATCAATTTCAGCATCAATATATCTGCTCAGACCACACAGTTATTAAAAAGTTGATTGTCTTTCGTGGGTTGTTGTCTTTCAGGGAATGGTAATTGCTGAGACAAAGCGCCAGATGCATGAGACGTTGGAAATGAAAGAAGATGAGGTTGCACAGCTACGTGCCAGACTCCAGCAGGCTACTGCCCAGAAAGAAGAATTACAGGAACAGAAAGAAAAAGCAGAGAAATCAGGTGAGCGGAATCCACTTCTTGGTTTGGACAAGAAAAATGTCTCTCCCAGATATGTTAACAGTGTTTTTGTTTTTGTTTTTTTAAAGCTTTTGAAGAACTTGAGCGGGCACTGGGTGTAGCTCAGAGGGCGGAGGAGGCCCGAAAACAGCTGCAGGTTCAGCTGGAGGAGCGAGTAAAAGAAGTCGAAAGGATCAGTGAGGAAGAGAGGAAGAGTCTGCAGCAGAAGCTCACACGAGTCAAACAGGAGGTCGTCACCATCATGAAGGTCAGAAAGTGACTTCTGCTGAATGCTCATGCATTCATTTTCATGTAGAGGAAGTCATTACTACACACTGAGTTGGCTGTTTTGGTTGTGTTTCCTTGAACATGACATGTTGTCGTCACTTAAAAGAAGCTAAGCAGTAACACTGAACTCACCAACTGAAGTGTTTTCACGAGGAAAAAGCAGTCATTAACAGTATTACCTAGGTAAATACTTAAATACTGACATGGAGGGCAGTGCAAGGCAAATTTATACTTTTATTTAATTTATTTTTTTTGCTAATGTTTGATTGTATTCACTGTTGATATTACTGCATAAATCAGATTTTTTTCATTTTTATAATTGATATTATTAGCAATCATCGGAGGAAACGGTGGCCAATCTGGAAAAACTCCACAGTGAAGCTTTGGCAGCAAAAGAAGAGGAAACAATTGCCAGAATCAACAAAGCTGTGGTATGTGCCAAAGGTTTTCATTCATTCCATTTAACAACATAATCAAGTCCATCAGATGAAAAGCAACCACTGTTAATCTTTGATTTTGACATTGCTTATGCTTCTTGGTGTTTAGGAGCAATGCAAAGAGGAGTTTGCCCAGTTAGCCAAGGAGCGAGAACAGCAGGCTTCTCTGGCTCTGGAGGATTCAGAGTTGCAGAAGACAGCTGTAAGGACAGAAGCTGATAACAAGGTTAAAGAGATACAGCTGGAGCTGGAGGCTGCAAAAACTGTGAGTTTTTGTTTGTTTTGTTTGTTTTTATAATTGCTTTGTTAAAAATGTAGAGACTTGGATAGTATTGGACCTTACTGAATGCTTTGAGGCTCAAATCATTGCTCATTTCCGTACAAACACAGCCTCCATCTTTCATTTGTTCAGTCACCTTCTTGAAATGGTCAGCATTGCGATATTTGCGCATATTGAAAAACCTGTTGATTTCCAGGTCTTTCAGAATGTTTAGAAATAGGTGTGATTGTCTTTGCAACCAGAAATGTGGGCTTTTCTTTTATGTTTGCATCTCTACCATAGCCTTGAAAAACTGTTGGCTAGACAACACACACAGCTGACCGTAAATAGGTAAGAGGCGGTGTGTATTAAACTGCAGTAAATACCCCAACTGAGACTCAAATTCCAAATGTGCCATACACATGTCCGAAGAATTCCCTTAAAACCTGAATAATATCAGCATATTCCACATGTTTTTAACAGAAAATGATTCATTTGAAATAAATCCAAATGACCCATATCAAATTTGTATGTATTTATTGAATTATTTGGCAAGATCTAGGCTCTACATGATTGTACACACACACACACACACACACACACACACACACACACACACACACACACTCACACACAGGGAGGGAGGACAAAATGGATTAATTCAGTGGAAAATCAAACTCTGAAATACCATTCATTCCATCATTTTGAACTCCTGTACAGATTAGAGCATATTCTACTGTAAAGCATAATACATGTTTTTGAATTGCATAATGTATCGCAAAATAAAAATTAAAAATTAAATTTGTGAAGTAATTTCACATGAAACGGTAAAAGTCTTGAACAGCGTCATCTGTTCTTCAATCTGAGACCAGCTGTTACTTATAAATGCCACACGCACTCCTTGAAGCTTTGATAAATTGGTGATAACTGTACTGATCTTAATTATTGACAGTTTATGTAAGTATTATTTCAGAATTCTGTGAAATTATTAACTCTATCGACTTGTCTGTTGTTGCAGAGAATATTGGAGCTGGAGAGCTCTCAGGAGAAGATCTCACAAGATGGATCAAGTCTGTCCCATGAACTTTCCAGTCAGTTGGACGAGCTGAGGGATAAACACAAAGAGCAAATCTCTGCGTTAGAGGAAAAGCACCAGGAGCAGCTGGAAAAGCACAAGAGCACCCTGACCCAGCAGCATAATGCTGCTCTTGAGGAGCTCAAGGAAAAACACAGCGTTGAGATGGAGACCCTTCTGAAAGATAAAGAGCTGCAGTTCCAAACGCATGTTGAAGACATGAACCAGAAAACTTTAGAGAAACTGGATGCAAAGCAGGCAGAGCTAGAGGCAGTTTCTGCTGAACTTTCTGAGGCTTTGAAGAGGAAGCAGCTCCTAGAGGAGAAGTTGGTGGCAGCTGAAGATGCTCATAGTTTAGCTCAACAGGACCACGAGAAGAGGTTTCAAGACTGGGAGGCAAAACACAATGTAGAACTTGAAAATATCAAACAGGAGCATGAGCAGTCACTCGGAGGCATAGAGAAAACTCTGAAGGAGGAACTTAACGCGTTGAAGATTGTTCTGAGAGAAAAGGAAAAGGAAATTGAAGAGCACATGCTTAGAGAAAAAACATCACAAGAAGAATCACTCGAGCTGAATGTCAAGGTTAAGGAATTGGAGGAGCTGCAGCAATGTGTCTCACAATCCCAGCTCGAGAACGTGAGGCTAAAGGAATCTAACGCACAGTTCGGTAAGGTCTCAGAGGAGTTTGATCAGTGTAAGAAGGATTTGACAGATTTGCAGCATCAGTTGGAAGTAGCAAAGAATGATTGCCAACAAAAAGAGAAGTCACTTCAAGAGTTAGAGCACCAGTTACAACAGAGCAGAAAGGAGCTGTGCGAGCAAGAGAAGGCATTTGCTGCAGAACTGAACACTAAGCAGGAAGAACAAACACACCTTAAGAAACAGCTGGATAATGAAAAAGCTGCCCTTGAGAAGAAGATGAAAACCACCATAACTGAGATGGAAGCGAAGCTGAAAACGCAGGAAACAAAAATGGAAAAGTTTAAACAGAAGGCCAAAGACATGCATGAGAGCTTTAAGAAAAAGCTTCAGCAGAATGAAGAAACCATGAAGAAGGAGCTTGAAAAGAAGGAGAAAGAGCTTCAGCAGAAAGAGCTACAAGTTCAAGAGAAAATTGTGGAAATGGCCCAAAAAAGTTCCCAAGGCCTCAGTAGTGCAATGTCTGAGCTGCAGGCCAACCATAAGGAAGAACTGGAGAAGCTACATGACGCCCACAAGCATGCGATTGAGGAGCTGGAGCATCGTTGGCAGGAGAAGTTAGGACAGCAGGAGGAGGAATTAATGGAGAAGCACTGGCACATACTACAAGAGAAGGCTCAGGAACTGGAGGAAACGTCTCAGCAACTTTGCAGAGGCAAAGAGGAGAACGAGCAAGCCTTGTGTGAAATAAAAGATTTAAAGGAGGACCTGGCAATTCGAGAAACCACCGTGCAGAAGCTGCAAGAAGAGCTTAACGAAGCAGCGGTTAAGCTTGAAAGTTTGTCCCAGGCCGAGGCGTTGCTCAAAGAGCAAATGGAGTCAGTGGAGAGGAACCTTAACCAGGCCCTGAGTGAGAGGAACTCCCTCCAAGACCAGCTTAACACAGCAAAGGAAGAGAACAGTGAGAAGTTAAAGACCTTGTCAGATAAGCTGGAGGAAACAGAGATGCAGCTCAAAGCAGTGGAAAGTTCCACATGTAAGGAAAGTGAGGACTTGAAGCAGAAATTTGAGGAAAATGTCGTTCAACTACAAGCCGCTATCCATACTAAAGTCGAAACAATTTGCACTTTAGAGGAGAATCTCCGCCAGCAGAAGGAGGAGAATAAGAATCTATGCATTTCATTAGACCAGATGACTGCTCAGGTAAATGCTCACACTGAGCATGTCAAAGCCTTAACACAGGAGAAGGAGAATCATTCTCAGTCTGTCAGTGAGAAAGTTCAGAAAATTGAGGAGCTGAGTGAAGCAAACAGAATCATGTCGGAGAGTATGAAAGCAAACGAGTCCCATATCAGTAACTTGGAAAGCATCATCAGTGACTTGAAAAATCAGCTCGAAAGTAGCATAAAAGAGAAGGAGGAAGCCATAAATCAGCTGAACCAGCAGTATGAAGAGGAGAGACAACAGGCTGCTGAGACCACAGAGAGATTAGAGCGGGAGAGAAAGTCTGCTTTAGAGCAGGCCAGTGCACTCAGGAACAGCCTGTCTGAGCACGAGAACAAGGCACAGACCAAGTTCACCCAGTATGACAACACTATCACATCTCTACAGACCAGGCTTGAAGAGCTGGAGCGAGAAATCTCTGAGAAGAATGACGCTCTGCAAAGGCTGACAGCAAGTATTGACAATCAGTCCATCAGCAAGTCTGAGATGGACCAGGTGTTGAGTGAGAAGGAGCAGAAGGTCAGCGGACTGACCTCGGAGCTGGAGAGTTGCATCAGTCGCCTTGGTGAGCTTCAGGAGCAGTTAGCCTTAAAGACAAAAGAGTGTGAACAACTCACAGCTGACCTCAAACAGCAGCACAGCATCAGGGAGGATGAAAAGAGAGAGTTTACAGAGCAGCTGCAGCAGACCCAGATGCAGTGCACTCAGAACGGCATCTTGGAGCAGGAGTTGGTGGAAAAACTGCGCTTGCTTGAGGAAGACAACCAAAAGTGTGAACACAAGCTCGAAAGTCAAAGGGCGGAATTTGAAAAGATGAAAGATGAGCTTATCAAGAGCAAGGAGGAGAGCCTGAAGGCAACTGAGAAGATGTCCGCGGAGAGCGCTCGGAAAGTATCAGAGCTGAAGAAGAAAGCTGAGCAGAAAATCAGTCAGATTAAAAAACAGCTTACCTCACAGCTGGAGGACAAAGAGCAGGCGATCAAGGCTCTTCAGACCAGCCTGGAGGAAACCAAGAGCAGTGAAACGTCCGGCAAACAGTACACAGAAACATTAGAAGAGAAAACAAAAACACTGGAGGAAGCTCTTGTCAAACTTAAGGAAGAGCAGGAGAAACAACTTGAACAGATTCTGAGTAATGAGAGGCTAGATAAAGAAAAGTCCTTAGAGGAACTGAGGAGCATGTACGAAGAGAAGCTGTCCTCGCTTCAGAGGGATGTAGCGCGACAAGGAGAGCTCGAAGAAACTGAATCAGCGTTGCATGAAATTGAAGCAAAGCTGAACGAAGCAGAAGAGCAGAACGGCAACCTTCTTGCAGAAATAAATCGACTGAAAGAGGAATTATGTGAGAAGGACGCTCTGCTCGATCAGCATCGGTCAGCTGTTCAGCAGGTCCCACATCCATCACCGCCCGAGGCTGAGATGATGGTGGAGTGTAGCAGCATCCAGCAAACCAAGAGCACCATGCAAAACCACTCTCTGGTGGAAGAAGACAGCGATTCTCTAGAGTCTCTCAAGAGCAGTCTGAGTCAGGTGACGAACGAGAAGGAGAAAATCCAGAAGGACTTCTCCAGGCTGCAGAAAGACATGCGATTACTGAGGAAGGAGCATGAGCAGGACCTAGAATACATGAAGAAAGAGTTGATGGAGGAGCACGAGAAGAAGCTCAAGTAAGCTTATGATGTCAATTAATAATAAAGAATCAAAATGAGATATTGTCTGTAACTGTAACATTTCCTCCACTATCTGTTCTAACAGGCTGGAGTTGGAAGATGTGGAAATGAAGCACAATTCTGCTATCAAGCAGCTAATGAGGGAAATCAACACACAGATGGCTTTGAAAGAGACGGAGCTTGACAAAGCCGTGAAGGAGGCCATCGGTGAGGCAGGATTCTCCACTCTTCAAATTAAGCTGACAACATTTACAGCTGTGTTGTAAAGCATGGGAAATGAGCGAATCCCAGTGTCGTCGTTTGTTGTGGTGAAATCGTGACAGGCTAATTATGTTTTTAGGCACCCATACAGCTGCCTTGAAATTGAAATTCAGAGTCAGAAGGATTTGACTTTCATGTACAATAGTAGGGTGGTAACTACATGGAAACATTGTGGGGTTTTTTCTTTTTAATCTCGATTTTGGGTGGAACAAATTGAGCGATCATTGCGTTTGGAAACGTCTGCGTCTGCGTCTGAACTGCCATGTTTCCTCCTTTCCTCCACGGTTAAATATTATTACATTCCAGATGAATTTGGTTATTTTTTTTATGTGCTAACTCTGGCGTCTCTCCCTTTCCTCGGCACAGGCAAGGCCCAGAGCGTAGAATCAGAGCTCATCAGCAGCCATCGTGAAGAAGTCAGTCAGCTGAGGAAGCTGCTTTCCCAGAAGGAGGATGATTTGCACAGAACTGTTCAGACATATGAACAGGTTATACAGGTACAGAAAGGTGGAGATGAACCACCGTTCTCCTCAAATAAGAACTCGATTTAAGTGTTTACCATGAAAAGGAGATTAACCCCAAGCACCTCATGGAAGCTAATTATTTCAACCATTGTCCTTTACTTTTTAGCTATTTCAACATTCACTTTATGATAAGACTTTATTGATCCCACACTGGGGGAATTCACTTGTTACAACAGCAGAAACTAAAAAGGAGGTAGAAAAAAAAGAACAAATAGACAATAAAAAGACACAAAATGAAATAAAAACTATTGAGACTATTTACATAAATTAGTATGAAAAATATTGCCTTGTGAAGGCTCAATTTAAGAGAACTATCTCAGCTGTTTGTCCACTCTGTTTAGCCTTTTTGATCATTCATCCATGAATTTAGCTGTTTCAGTCATTTATGTATCACTTTAAAGGTACTATGTCAACTGTTTGCCACTAACTTTAGTTATATTAACAATTCTGTTCATTACTTTAAGCTTGCTAACTGTTTCAACTCTTAAGCCTTTTCAATGATGTATCCATCAATTTTTTTTTAAACTTTAAACAGTTCATTCCATATGTGAAGTTTATGTTTTTCATTATGAAAGTAAGTTAACCATGTGTCCATTCATTTTAGCTTTTTCAACCATATATCCACTACTTTCACTCTTTCAATCATTTATCTAGAATTTTGCTAACTGTTCAAATGTTTATCTTTTACGTTTTTAGCTCACTGTTCCAGCTTCTCCGCTGAGTCTCCTGTTTCTCTTCAGATCATTTCAATATTTTGCCTCTCTTCTCTGCTTGCTTGCAAACTAGTTTTCACAAGCTCTTAATCACAACATTGTTTGTGATTTATTTATCAAAGCATTAATTTGACTACTCCTCAATGTTTCCACATCTCACAAAAAAAAACATAATCATTAATCAGTGTCTGCTGAATGATATGTATTTGGAAACCAGACAGCTGATCATTGACAGTCAGCGGCTGGTTTAAAATTGTCTCCATCGCTGTCTCCAAACATAATTAAGGGCGGGACGTCTGAAAGAAGACAGACACTGATCGAGTGATTTGACCAACATATTTGAGCTGTGAGTTGTGATGCTGAGATGAAACATAGGAAATTACTCAACAATTGTTTTTTTTTTTCCCCCAAGAGTCGAGAGGAGGAGATGGGGGACAGAGTGTGGCAAGTCCAGAAAGAACTGGAGGAGTTGCAAGGAAGGAGCCACGACACTGCTGAGGTACAAACATGTCTGACCCATATTCAGCAGGTCGCCAGACATCTGCGATTAGTGTCACAACCCGTTGATGCACTGGGGACATTTTTCTGTTTACACAGATGTAGAAATTCATACCTGCTGCTGTTAAAGTCCATTATGTCTCAAACTGCAGGTTTAGATTAAGTTTATGGAGTGGTTCTGTTGAAATCGTAAGTCACTGTATGAAATCACTTCTTTTTAGCTCCCTCTCCTGCTCCTCTGGGAAAAGGCTGAAGTCTGATGGAAACATTTGAGTGACAGCCTGATCCAGATGCCTTTCAGTGTCCGTACCTTAGTGTTTGGAAGTTCACATCCAGGTTAACAGGCTGAGCACTTATCGGTTAACTTTCCCTCTGTCTTGCTTTATAATTGAAGGATTCCGCCTGAGAGCTCAGGGACAGTTTACTTACATACTTTGCTCTGATCAGCCTCTCGCCCCAGTCCTGTGGCTGCTGTCCAAAGCATGCCGGATCCTGTGAAGCTCGTCTGAATCACTCAGGAATGTTCTCCTAGGGAAGCAGAGATTGTGAGGCAGCAGCCAGCCTCAATCCCTGTTCTCAATTATCATCATATGAAGTGATTCTAGGCCTTAGATTTATACGACAGAAATACTCACATGCAAGATGTGCGCGCTGGAAATGGGCCAGATAGGACGAGAGCACTCCAGAGAGAAGTTTGACCCAGGTGTTGGGGTGCCACGAGAGCCCTGCACGGATTCTTCTACCTTTACACTGTGTCCAGATGCACACAAACACAGAGAATTACACTGCTCTCTGCTGCATTTTTCCCTGGTGAGGTAATAATTTTATGGGTGGATTGTATGGGTTTATGCTCAGGGAGGCCTTACTACGGGCCTCACAAACCATTCTTCATTTCGACAGTGGGTCAGTGTGCCTCCATAGAGACAGCAGACCAACACTCTTTCAGAAGTACAAATCCAGTTTTGTCTGTGCGAGCAGACAAAATGAAAACACCAAACCAACACTGAGTTAGCTCATCTCTCACTTCTTTTTCCTTCCACTTGGATGTCCCAAAGCTTTTTGAAAACATTGCTCACAGGACTAAAATGCTTATTTGTTGGGGACTATTTTCAGCGGTGGATTAATACACATTTGACGCAATAGACTCAAAAAGCACTACAGTGCCTGTGTTCATTGTGATGAAGGCAGACTGTGCCACAGCAATCAGCAGGGACAGGGACAGGCAGGGACACAGTAATCAGATACACAGTATGAAACTGCGGATACACAAACTCTGTTGTTGGTTTTGTTGTTTTTTTTTCATGGGATGTGTTGAGATGAGAGATAAACAGTTTATGTAGTTATTATATCATTTCTGATTGAATATGTGTATTATTATCTTGTTCATGTATCTTTTTCTTATTCTTACACACAATGTCTTCCTTTTTTCCTTATTTATCTGGACACAGATGAGCACAGCAGAACTGCAGGTATGTTTCTACTGTGTTATAATTGTTTGATCAAGAAAACATGCATCATTGATAGGCGCGTCGTTTTTGTGCACTGTGTTACGTGTTCCACCATTAAGCTGCCAGTTCTCACAGATATTCATGCTCTGTGCTTCTCTACCACAGGCTCAGCTCGCGGAGAAGACGACTTTACTGAGCGAGGCTCGGCTGAAGGAGCAGGGCTTCGTTGAGAGAGTGAGTGTCGGGGCCCCGTGTGTGTGCGTATGTGCGCTCTCCGCTGGGGACAAGTGAACAGCAAATCCCACGCAGTGTATTCTCAGGATTCAGAGGCCTCCAGCAAGAGGAGCTACTGCTCTCCTGCTGCATCAACTTAATTACACAGCACATCTGTTTACATTTGGTTTAACCCTATAAACAATGAGAGCAACGCCTCCCACAGTTTTTCTCACACACATCGTCATTCTCACAAACATCCCCCGAGGATGGTCAACAAAATGCTGCGCTCATGTCCCGTGCAACAATTAGGCTAATGCATAGAATTAACCCACTGGGGTTAAATAGCCTCTTTTTATTATTAATCTGTGCATGCTTGTGTGTTCCTTCACGGCAGATTCACACGCTTGAGGACAAGATTAAATGTTTCCACCGGAGCACTGTTGTAACTCATCTTGGGAGCACATTCAAAGGTAAAGTTAACACCCTGAATCACTTAGTTCTGCTTCTTGAGCCAGTTTCCTTGTAGATCAGCACAACAAAGACACCATACCACATGCTTGGACACATGCAATGTCATGAGACACTGTAACATAAACTACATACACCCACAGCACAAGACAGGTTACCTGAGTTTTATATTGCAGTAGGGATTTTTAACACATAGCATATGCTGTAATTATAGGTTGCGTTAACATATGCATTTCATTATTATTGTCCAAGGAGTCTCGCTGCTCTGTAGCATCTCAGAGTTTTGACACACTACCAATCATCTGCCAGCCCCCACATCTCTTCATGGATGTGACAGGAGACAATGTGAATCTGGATAGTGTGTGATGGTGTGTGACCTGGTTTGACCATGCTTTTGAGGACATTTTGGCCCACTAAGGGTGATTTTAGTCTTACTGGTTAGGATTAGAGCTGTGGTTATAATTAGGGTTTGGTTAAGGTTAGAGTAAGGGTTAGGGTTAAACATATAACCATTGTGGTTAAGGCCAGGGTAAGCCTCTAGGTGCTGACTGTAAATCGACACAGTTTCCTCAAGTATATCGTAAACTGAACATGTGTGTGTGAGAGAGAGAAAGTATGCAGGGCGATTGTGTGAATTCTACCCTCCTCTTAGAGCTTCCCTGCTGGTGTAATAAAGAGAATCTGCTGTCAGAAGGGGGGTGGTGAAGAAGCCATCCTCACATTTAATGGGTTTTGCAGATTGTGGCCTTAATGTCTCCCACACAGGACCCTGCAGCACACAGCAATGCACACACTAACTCCAGCCTGATACCTCTGTCCTGTGTTTGGACTACAGTACTTATTAGTGACTCATTATGAATCTGTTGAGCCCCTACGTGGCTTCAGGTAGAAGGGCTGATCAGAAGGCTGTTGATATGTGGTTTCATGTCTGTTGGTGGGGTGGTATGGTCAGCTGGAGGTCAGCAGGACAAAGGCTGTGGGGTTTATTGGTCACCCAGTATTTCACTCAGGAGATCAAAGAGTTGTTTGTGCTTCTCTATCACCTTTTTCTCTCTTCTAATCGCACGGTCTGTCTTGGCACATGCATTTGGACATTTGGTGTTGTCTGAATGAATATTCCAGATAAGCAGAGAAGAGGTGGGTGTTGTTCCATATTAAAGACCTGATGGGGATATTTTAGTGCTACAGGCAGTAGTCTAAGTATTACCAGCCCTGTCCATGCTGCAGCATAGTTTCCCATTCATAGTTTTTAGAGGGATAATGGTGTTATAGCTTTGGGCGGAGAATTAAAATGTTCATTCTTTGACTCTTGCGGTATTCATTTGCTCAGGCTACGCTCCACCATTCTTTCCTGCACTTATAGTCGGTGCTTAATTTGGGCCTGTACCTGTGCAGAAAGCGGCTGTGTGCATGTGTGTGCAAGCTGACAGTGACAAGCATCATTTTACTTTAAAACTAGATAAGAAAAATAAACGCTGTACATTTACAAACCACATTTATAATGTTTCAGGAAGTTCATCCTGATTTAGATCTTATAGCAACATTTTATTTTGTATTTGTTTACTGTCTCTCACCACAAACTCTTGAGACCTGGCCACAGCTGCTGAATAGAGTAGTTAACACGTAGTCCTATAAAAGCAGAATTAATTTACAGCATTGCCACATAGCACAGTAACAGGACCCGAGAGCCCTGAGAGAGGGAGAGAAGCTTGGCTATTTAAAACATTTTTCATGAAATATTATTTGAATATGACGGTTTATTATCACAGTGTTACTCAAGAATGTACTGCGGTGTGACTAGCCAGGTCTCAGATGATTAAATGACTGTTTTTGCCTGATTTCACAGATTCTGGATTCAACAGCACTGATCCGCTCTCAGAAGCCACTGAGATGGAGTACCTGAGGAAGGTGCTGTTTGAATACATGATGGGACGGGAAACAAAAGTATGCTCATGTTTTTCTTACATTATTATACATAAGAAAACATTGCATGATTGTTTATATTATAAATTTTATATAATCATCTTTAGAAATGTTTGGTTGACTGTAAAAACAGCAGGAACATCAGTTTAAGTAAGTCCATGGGCTCAGTTTTAATTGCACAGGCACACAGCTGGAGGTGTTGGGGGCACGAGCTGTGTGGGCACCTCCAAGCACACCTGCTGTTTTGGTTCATGTATCCTTCAAGAGTGAAGGTGAATGGAGATCGGAGGGTGTGCTGATTAATATATGCAGCCAATCACAACAGTTGAGCCAAGTGTGTGCTTATTCTGTAGCAGCCTGGTGGCACTTGCACGTGATTTAGTCACGATGGACAGCTGTGTCTGATGGCACTGCACTTCTCAAGACAGTGGCTACAGATTTAACATGACTCCGCCTTTTTAGATGGCTGCAGGGATGTAATGAACGGAAGGAGAAGCTGGTCATACTGTTCAGAAGACAGCACATGTGCTGCAAGCACTTCATTTACTGTTATTGATAAAATTACCAAAATGGCAGCGGAGTGACGTGGTTCAGAGAGGTCTGTTCTCTGTGAAACACAGTTTGTACCAGAATATTAATTCGCTTTGCGCTTCCTCATTTGAATACACCACCACCTGTTTGCACCTCTCCACCACCTGCATGCACCGGGCACCAAAACACCACACGGGGAGACGAGATCAGCTCAGCTGATTGGTGTGCCACGGTGGAAACAGCCCCATGACAACGACTGTGATGTTGAAATTTCGAAATATGTCAGGATGTGGTCGATAAACTGCACCAAACCAAACGATTTAAAACCCACCACGTTGGAATGAGAGCAGATGATACCAGAGAGTCTTTTTTCTTTTTCTTTTTTTTTGCGGGGTACCCTTTGACCTCTGTTTGCCCCACAAAATGTGAGAGCATTTAGGACATCGTTTAAAAGTCATGTTGTGTCCGGTCTTCGTGGGTAAAATTAACAGTGATCTCCCTAATTAACAGTGCTGTTGACACGGTCCTAAAGTCAGCGGGATTTTCCCAGCTCCTCAGCAAACAGTTAGTCTTTATGGCAACACGGCAGACCTCCCCTGTGAGGAGGATGTCCCCCAGGCTGCAGGCTAGAACATACATCTTGCATGATGCAGATTTGCCTTTTAAAGACACGCTGGCCTTGTTTAGTGTTCGTTGAGCCCTTCGGTTTCCTACACAGCAGCCCTGTTTCTGATTATCCCTTGTGTTTATGGGGAAATGCATGCACCCCGGGAGATGGGCCTGGACTTGATTTTTTTTTTCTCTTCCTCGACGGGCTTTAATTGTCTCAGATCATGCTGTCAAAGGTAGGTTGTTAGTGTATCTGGTGTTTATGAAAGAGACAGAATTGTCCTAGAAACACTGAAAATATACGTTGAAGATGATGATCTTTTTTATTTATTCATTTGCTCCTCATCTTCAGACGATGGCCAAAGTGATTACCTCCATGCTCAAGTTTCCTCCAGACCAGGCACAAAAGGTGTTGGACAAAGAAGACTCAAAAGCAATTGTAAGCATCCGTTTAGCTCCTGAAGAAACTTTCACTCACCTCAGCCTTCTGGCATTAAGTGCATATGACTCCAAATCTTCACTGATAAACACATGATTCATTGCATTAAATTTCACGTGTTTCCCTCCACAGCCGTGGTTACGATGAGCGCCTGAATGATTTGTGTACTTTGGGATGAAAATCTGCTGCTACTGCTGCTGAAGGGAAGACTGCCATGGATTTGATGAAGCCCTTCTCTCTTTCTCATTTCATGTCATGCGTATGTGGGTGTGGGTGTTTGTATGTGTGTTTGAGCACACACTGGGACATAAGTGTGGTGTGTGTGCGTGTGCGTGCGTGTATATGTGAGTATATATGTGAGTATATCTAAAGGTATGAGGGAATTAGAGAATATGCCAGAAACACAAATCTTCCATGAATCCAGTTTTACTCTGAAATGGAATTAGTTAATTTATATGTTTTAGATTAAGTTAAATTGTTTTCCTTTTATGTTAGAATGTGTTTATACAGATTGGCTTGTGCAATAAATTTTATCATTATCACATATTGATGCTGACAGGTCAGTTGATTTATAGGTTTCTGTGTTGTGCTGTTGTCTGAATCACTTCCTCTGTGAGACTGTAAACGACCCTTTAACTGTGCACTCACACCACATAAAGATATACTGGCCTCTGGACCTTGTTTGTCTAACACAGCTTTTCTATGCTTTATATTTTGTCACTGACACTGACATAGAAACACAAAAACACAGACTGTAAATTGTACTATGATAATTAAAACTGTACTATAGGGCACTATATGACTTGCTATACATTTTCAGACTAACAGATTAAATCTTATTTACAGAACACCGTTTGTCACTCATTTATCCTCACTGTCATACAGTATCTTGCATGTTAAACCCAATAGCTTATCTCATTAGCTGGTGTAACTTTGTTCAGCCTGTCTAACAGAAGATAAAGTATGATAACATCTTGTTGAAATAGACACATGGAATGCAGACATCACAGCACATCTGGGTTTTAAAGATCCGGTTGGTAGTAGGTCACATACCTCAGCAAGCGCGACCTTTATGTGACCTTTATTTCTCTCCTCCACATCATAAATGTAGTTTTATGAATGAAAAGATGGAAGTCAGAATAAACTTGATTGGCCAATTATGCTGACACTTACAAGGACTTTCTTTGACACACTGTGGAGTAGTAGTATCATTGAATATGCAAATATAAGGAAGTAACATATTGGATCAATGATAAACTTCCAGACTGGTTGTGATGTCACAAAATCATGCTTATACATCTTAAAATCGGATTTGAGGTGAGCTCTGGAAGCTTTCCAGCATTACATTATCAAACTGTGCAACCTGGACATCATTGTGCACAGTGAAGCCCGAACATCCATTGAATGAATATGAAGCAAAACACATCGAGTGTGGGTGGGCCTTAAAACTACACAGAGAACAAATTCATATGTAGAGGAGGATTCAAGTGAAGACCTGCAGCTAAATAAAAGCAAGCAAACCTAAACATGAAGCTAGCCTGTTATTTACTGGCAAGAGCTGGACACAAACTTATGTTAATTCAGGTCAGACTGTTTGTATGTACTTGGATTCTGGTGATGGCACAGTTCAAAGAATACTGAAATATTGTATGGATTATAAAGGACTATATACAGAGGTGGTTTATGTGCATATTGAAAGAATATGTACAGTAAATATACTGTGCAGAACTGTATAGATGACAATGAAGGGATCTTATCAACTGTACATGCTGTTGCACAATGAGCACACAGTGGTTCCAAACCAAGAAGTCTCAAGGTAAAATACAGAGGAGTAAGAAAAGAGAAAACAGCAAAGAAAGAAGCTTTTCTGTAACAAAACATTTGGCATTTTTCAGGCTCTCCTTTAATCTTTGCCCTTCTCTTGTAAAGCTTGATCATTTATTTCACCAGGACTCTAGAAAGTATTCAGATTAAACAAGAAACTAAAGTGGTCACAACTGGTAGACATTGCTTTGTTTTCAGGGGACAGAGAAAGAAACCACATCAGAAGGGCCTCTTGAGTGGGTTTTCATTTGGTAAAAGTCTGCAACAAAAGCTCTCTTATTGTAAAAGCTTTGAATTCCTCGGAACGGGTTACTCTCATCTCTGTCTAACTGTGCTGGGAAATATCCCTAACCCTGATTCAAACTCTGAGAATCTCACGTCTTCAGTGACTAAAAATCAATAAACAGCTTTTTTATATATGAAGATGAGGATGTCAGTCAGTTCATCGGGAGAGGAAAACGTTAGATGGCAGCAGTGCGCCCTCATCTCTCACTGTAGGTGACTGGAGCCCCTGAAGCCCACGGGTGAAATGTGATGCTTTGCGCCTCAAAACCATTCGCGTCTCTCCATGACCGCGTTACCCGTGTCACTGCACCACAATGAAACACATCTTCCGGTTTAACCTTTCACATTAAAAACTTTAAAGAGCTCTTAACATAAGCGAAACTAACGGCGATGCTTTTATTTTGAGTACAACTTCCGGTCTCATCCCGGCTGCTTCTTGTTAACTTGATACAGTTTACCGCATTTATCACCACGACAGGGAGCCTGCGAGCAACAACTTTCTCAGATTGACACAGAATGGAGAGAAGCTGACGCACCGTTATTTAGCGGACCGTTAACTTCTCAACTCCTCAAGCCTCTCCTCATGCCATCACAGCCTCCACGCTGCGCGAGACCACGAAGAAAGAAGCGAAAGATAGTTTTGTAACAGTTGGACCACTGAAGAGCTGACAGTTCCTCACTATTGTTTTTTTTCTTCTTGACCACTGAAGAGCTGACAGTTCCTCATTTTTTTCACTTTTTCGCTTTGGACACTTGAACCGCGTTATTACGCACGATGCGCAAAGGGATGGCTCCTCTTTGGAGACAAAAAACCGGATTACAAAATGTTTTCTACGTCTATCTCTCTTTTTCAGTGGCTTGTTCTTACAATATAGACTTAGAGCATCCTTTGGTGTTCCGCGGACCAAATTCTAGTTTTTTTGGCTATTCTGTGCTGGAGCATTATCATGATAACACACGCTGGTGAGTCCCATGTTGCAGCGTCGGTGCAAATGCTATTTTCTCTCAGTGATACAATGGATTTGTACTTTTAAAGCAAATCCTGCATCCACACCCAATAAATGCAAAACATTAACAGCCAATACTTTTCATGAAAAGCCATTTCTTTCTTTGCTGGCAGTAGATTTTCTCATTTTATGTAAAAGTTTCAGTGGCACAAATTAAAGGTACTGTAAGGTGTTTGACGGGTGAACATCCCACTGTGTCCCATCCTCTCCCCTCTCCTCGTGTCTGCAGGGTAATAGTCGGGGCTCCGAGGGCAAATTCGACCTACAGTAGCTCTGTGCATTCTCCCGGAGCTGTATATAAGTGTCGAGTTCACAGCAACCCAGAGCGCCGCTGCACGGAGATGGATCTGGGAAGAGGTCAGTCACCGCTGACATACAAGAGCCATAAGGACATGTACACTAACTGCAGCCTCAGGGCAACACATGCACCCACGCACAACGTGAACAGTTTAGAAAAGAACACAGAGAAGATCACTATCTGATGCTACAGTCTACACACACACACACACACACACACACACACACACACACACACACTGACACAGACACACACACACTGACACAGACACACACACACTTGGGCTTTCCTGCAGCCTTTTCTTGTCCACTCTTTGCATAAACTCCCCCAAGCATCTGTTTTGTTTTATCAGAATAATGCAGCCTTATACTACTCTTAACAGTGCTATGGTTGTTCTTTTTGCTCTAAACCTGTTATATGGAGACATGCAAAAGTAAAATGGATTCTGTGTGCAGAAGTCTATAAATGTTTTGATAAATATGATTTATGCTCCTGCTAATATTTTCCAAGCACGTGAGCCAAAAAGTTGAGCTTCACCCCCTTAAACCCCTGGCTCTGTTCTTGTGGTCAAGAAAGCCGGTGCAGGCATGGCTTTAATATTAACCCCCTGAGCTCAGTCAATGTGTCACCCGAAAAAAAAAAACACACACACATTACCACAACAAACATCCATTACCACAGTGAGTGTGTCCTGCTCGGTGCTCAGTGAGCCGCACAAGCCCGAGAAACTGGACTCCGACGGGCCTCTGGGAACCCAAAACACACTGAGACAGAGAAACACTCACAGCCACATGCCATTGTGCTGAATCAATTGTCTTCAGGGAGATAGAGAATAAAAGTTGGGGGAGGGGGGCAACTAAGGGAAATTTGGGCTCTTAAAAATTTAGCAGTGCCATAGATCTTTTTATTGGCTTTCCTCCCCCAATATTCCACATTTATGTCAATGTAACAGTTAGTGGATTTCTGTTCTTAATCATCTTTATGATTTATGATGTTAACAGCATTGCAAAGCAGTATGATATGCACATTAGTGAGTTTTTTGGATTTTTATATGCATATGTGGACTTCTGATATTTGATGGTATTTCCTTGGCCTTGAGGAGATGGTGACAGGCATTTTTCATTGTTGTCTGATGTTTTGTTGACCAAACAATTAATTGATTGGTTGAGAACATGATTCATAAGTTGCTCAATTCTGAATAGAATCATTATTTGCAGCCCCAAAGGGATCATTAAAAAAGGAATATCAGTCATGTTATCATTAGACTTGTTTAACACTGAAATCTCAGTATTGATTTCAATCCCAAAAATCCAGTGTTGGTGTTGGACTAACCTGCTATTGATATCATAATAGATTTTCTCTTTGAGTGAAGGTGACTGACTATTGACCGTCCAGTAAGAGCTGTACAGTAACAGAAGAGTTGTTATGAAAAAACATTACATTGATCTCCGGTATTTCAAGCTGTCAGCTGTGTGAAACACACTCACACACTCAGCAGAAATAAAGGATAAAGCCCAAAACTGACAAGTGACAAGTTATTTTCTCCAAGACGTCCTCCGTCCTGATGACTCATCGTCTGTAAACTGCTCTCATTGTCTTTCAGGAAACAAGCCCAGAGAGTCTTGTGGGAAGACGTGCCAGGGAGACAGGGATGATGAGTGGATGGGGGTCAGCCTGGCCCGCCAGGACAGAGCCGACGGCAAAATACTGGTGAGCTCGGGGACACGACACCGCAGCCACTACACCAAATTGTTTAATGCAAACCATGTACACCCATAAAAACAGACCTGATTATACCGACATCATTGTTACAAATGTTGTATCGTGAACCACACTGTTAAACCACAGCTGGTCTCAACATTACCGCCCTCGTTTAGCAACAAGGCCTTTCCTTCCATTCAGGGTTACATGCTCATGAACTTTTTGCACAAGTACACTTTTTTTTTTTGCATATTCAAAGCTGGAGTAACAGCTAATGTCAGACAGATTTGGAAACCGCTGTGCAGTTACATAATGCTGTGAAACATTTACCTCGTGTTTGGAACTGGACGAGTCAGTGGAACAGGGTTTGTCAAGAGCAGATTGTTGTTTATAAAAATCAAGAGAGGGGATTTAGAGAAATAGACTAACGAGTGGTGCTAATCCCAGAGGTGCTTGGCTGGGTGTTTGCACAGAGATCATAGGGCAGCTGGCTGAGTTTGTTTAGGCTTCAGCCCCCTCTGCGGTGGTCCCATCCAAGGGCAGCCTTTCATTAAACGTTAACCCCCCAGTCTCCTGTGTGGTGTGTAGCAAGGGAACAAGCAGCCTTCCAGGACAGTCTGAAGGCGACTGGTGGACGAGACAACTCTTTAAACACTCATGACAGGTGTGAATGTGTTGGAGTACCTGCTGCTGATTGACCTCACCCTCTGCGAGTCACAAAATCAGAATTCCTCCCCCTGCAGACATCCAGATAATTGTTTGGCCCGTTAAAACTCAATTCCTTTCAATATGTTTGTCTTTGGTCCACTTTTTTATACCTCAGTGGAATGCATTGGCATGATTTTCAAACCTTGGCTTTACTCATCAGTCAGGCTGTCTAAATTTGAAGACTTCTTGGAGTTGTCAGTCATAAGAATTTGAGCGTAGAGTTGTAGACAGCAAGCTTCAAGGCCAGACAGAGTTATGATAAAAGAAAGGTGGTGACTCTCCAGAGCCACGTGTCCCTTTGCCTCCCCAAAGTTTTTTTCTTTTTTTTATCTCATCTGAGTGGACTCACGTTTCTGTGCAACAGGAGGGAAACGGCTGTTTGGCAGATGTGCATTGGGGTGATTTCATCTGTGCTTTCAGTGAAGGCCTTGTTTGTGACCAGTGAGCCCTTTAACTGAACAGGGACATGACAACAGCACAGGCTCCATACTCCAAATGTAAAAGCCTCCTTCCCTGCTTGGACAGAACTTGTCAGCTGATTCAAGAGCTACTTTTGCTGTGTTTATGTCAGCTGATTGGTCTTTTTTCAAAGAATCTCCCTCTACTTAAGGGCTAGAGTTTATGCTAGTGCTGCTACTAGTGTTAGCCAAGCTGTCCTTTGAAACACAAGCGTTTCTCAACATAGCATCTTGCTTCCAGACAGTCATCTGATGCTCTGTGTGCGCCCACAATCTCCCGAGCTCTTAAGTTCATTTAGATTGGCTGTGTGTGTGTGTGTGTGTGTGCGCGTGTGGAGAGGGGAGGGGCTGAGAAGAGTAAAACAGTGTGAGGGGAAATGAATCTGCACAGAGGCGTCCAGATCTGTCCCCAGAGCCACAGGAGCCCCCCCACCCCCTGCCTGCCCCCCGGGACTAAATTATTACCACATTTACACATTTATGGCCTGATTTGTGCAGTCTTTGAAATCTAGTCCATATTATCCTGTTTGCTCACCGATCTGTGGAATGTTTTATTCTGAAAAACACAGTAGCAAAATATTGTTTTGAGCATTATTCACTGTCAGTTTTAGAAATGTACCCCCTGTTTCAGCAGCAGCATAATAGTGTGGGAGTTTGTTCTTTGCCTTTTGATACAACTTTTTTTCCTCTCTGTCTGAACTTTTGGCTTCTCCAGCTGCCTGTGAAGTCTGGAGGAGCTGTTTTGAAGTTAAAACTTTTAAAAGACAAATGTTACTGCAAAGATTTCCTTGCTGCACATTAACTGCCGCTTAGGAAATGCAGTTCTCAAGCTGCAGCTGAGATATTCACACCACAGACCATGGCTGTTATGGTCAGAGTAATGGATGGGCTTTAATCCCCCCTCTCATTGACGATCATTTGACAGCCGCAGAGACGCGCTGACTCCAGCCCTGCGAGGACGAGGATTAAACTATCAGTGTGGTCGAGGAGCGCCTGCCTCCACTCTGAAGTGTTGGTGTTTACAGAATGAACATGTGTCTCAACTTGTTTTCCGTTCCTGCTCTTCTCTTGCAGGCTTGTGCCCACCGCTGGAAAAACGTCTACTACGACTCGGAGCACATCCTTCCTCATGGATACTGTTCCATCATTCCTCCCACCCTGCAGGGCAGGACCAAACCGCTCATCCCTTGTTATGAAGGTACAGCACAGGCACCACAGCACAAATTTAATGAGCATTTTTCCTTCATTTCAACTCATATGAACTTCTCCCGTTGAATGATGCTAGAAAAGATCAAACGCGTTGCCGGGGTGAGAGGTCTTGTTGGTTTAGTCCGCTGGCTCTCAGCCCTTTTGCCTCTTAAATCCCTAAAAAACAAGCAAAGACTCAGATTATAGATTTAGTGTGGAGTTATGAGCAGCATTTTTAAAGGTCCAAAGATATATTTCATGAGAAAAAGGAAAAAGCTAGAGAAAAGGCAGAAAAAATTAGCATCATTTGGCTCTCGGGATTGCAGTGTTGGTCAGTCTGCCCACCACCAAAGACTTTTGTGATCCCTCGTCTTGTCACTGAACCCCATCATGAGGTCGAAACAACTTCCATTGTGCTTTGGTTTTAGTACAAATTAGAAAACGCTAACATGCTAAACAAGTGCTAAGTGGATAATATATTTCACATTCTCTCCTGGAATCACGCAGAGTGCTGTGCTCTCTCACTTGTTCAAGTGAAACGTGACAGAAATAGTCGTGTAAACAGAGAGAGCTGGCAGAGAGGTTCAACCCATCTTATTGTACTTCCTCCACACAGCTGACCAATCAAGACACAGGGGGTGGGTGGGTGTGAATGTCAGAAAGTGACAGACATCTAACATCATATATGTATTTGGAGTGGAGGTTTTCCAAAGTTTTTCAAACATCCCACAAGCAGTTCTGATGAAGCATACTGGATCCTGAAGATGGTGGACATCAGATCTGCTAAACATCAGCGTGTTAGTACAGTCACACAGAGCTGTGAGCATAGCAGCAGACTAGCCTTTGTTTCTTATTCATTTAATCATCTTATGATCCGATCAGATTTATCTTGAGACCCCACGAGAGGTTCAGACCACCAGGTTTGGACCCACTGGTTTGGACTGTTTATCCTCCTTTGTGGTTATATTTTATCATTCCATGTGATCTCTGAAGCCAGCGCCATCGGTGCAAAGCCCCACATCTGCTTCTAGCCCGATTGGTGTTTTGGCACTCAAGACCAGTAGCAGGAGAGCCTTGAAGTGTGATATCTCTCCCTCAGTTCAACACGAGTACATTGGCAAGAGCCGGGTCCTACTACTGAAGGACACAGTTTGTTAACCTGAATATATGAACATTTGTCCAGTGGAGATGGAGAGTTTCACTTGTGCACCTTTTTGCAAAAGAAAAACATTTTCTCAAAGGTGTAATTACGCCAGTTTTGGCTTGATATTCCAGAAATCAGGTGCTTTGAAGGACAGATTGACTTACTTGTTATGATGTACTAAATCAAATCCATTTGGGCCGCAGCTTGTTTTCCTTTTCATACCCTCTGCAACACTAAAGATCCAGCTCCTTTTGAAAAATAATGTACACTGTAATATTTGAAGCTGACTCATGCAAATGCGTTCTGTATGTGTTTTGATATGTGACTCAGAGCTATTTATCAAAGGCTGTTTTCCACCTTAATTGTGCTCCCAGGTCAGGATTTGACTTCCTTCCGTAACTCTTGTTGCCAACAGTTGTTGAGAAGTCAGACAGACTTTGCATGGGACCATATTTACAGTGCATTTTGCGCAGATCCAAGCTCAATATTTTTGTAACCTGAGAGCACTGTGTCCCCCCCTGACAAGTAAGCGGTCCTCTTGTTAAATGTGGTGTTGCACCCCTTCTCCCAGTCTACTTTCTGCCCCCAGATTCCTCCAGGATGAAACTGGGACTTTGACTAGCTCCATATGGAATGCAGGAAAAACTCCAGTAAATGCTGGCTCAAGCACACAGTGAAATAATTTGTGGTTTGTTTTTTCTTACAGACTATAAGCAGAAATACGGGGAAGAGCACGGCTCGTGCCAAGCCGGGATAGCGGGAGTTTTTATGGAGGTCAGTAACAGTGCTTGTTCGTCTTCTTAATCCATGTAATACTCTCATTCTGTTAGTCTAGCATAGAGATAGATGTTCGTCGTCATCTGACTTCTGCTGTCTGGACACTCATAGAGCTTTACCAGTCTCTTTTCTCTGTTTAGGTGACTCATTTTCTCACTTGAAAGCATGATTACCATTAACATTGCCACATGCCTAATGTTTCAAAGACCCTTTTTTCACTGTTTGCTGACTTAGAGCCTCTGGTATTATACTGATAGTTAGCAGAGTGGTTATATATGTGGCAGAGGGGGATTTCTCTCCCAAAGTTGTTTAAGATGTCAAATGATGTGGAAAATCTGAATTCTACAGTCGGATATACATGAGTATTTGTCTCGAAGCTCTGCTGACTAACTGCTGATATCAGTTAGCTTATGTCTCCACAGGCAGATACTGTAGGAAAGGCTGCAGCAGCCTCACTTGACCTGGTGTGGTTGCACAAGATAAAGCATTTAAGGAAATACTAATTTCCTTTTCTCTATAGTGTAGATGCACTCCTGTTTTGTAGGAACACATGACATTATCCTTGGTTGGTTGCACCTTTTAGTGTCTTACAAATACCTTTTGGGCTTCCACACGTTTGTCTGTCTGTAGAAAGATGAGGCGGAAGAGGCGTGAGGAGGATCAAACAGATTAAACGTAAAAACGCATCTTAGCAAAAATATAGTTAAAAAAAGTGCATATGAGGGCTACGTTTACATTTGAAAATGCACATTTGATCAGTTTTGACATTTTGCTTTCTATACATTAGCAATGTAATTCTTCCCTGATGTTCCCCGTGTGCTGCAAAGCTCCTTTTCAAGTCTCAAATTGCAGTCACGCTCAATTTGGGACATACAGTGAAGTACAGTAGACTGTAAGTGACTTAAAACGTGTCCTCGCAGCACAGCTGTGCCCTCAGGGTGAAATGTTTTCCTTTTTTTTAACCTATGCTAAACAACATTATTTTAGTTTTCTGCAGAAACTCTCATCAGTCTCTGGTTCTCCAGTGTGAGAAATGTGCTGTTTTTCTCAAACTCTACATTTACAAAAACGCATGCATGATAGAGTGTGACGAGCATGCAGACGTATCACACATGTTGTTTTGCTTTTTACATTGATTTTTCTGTCACAGATACTAAACTGGGATCATTCCACATGATCTGTCTGCTAACTTGTTGAACATTTCACCACAGATTCTTTGATATGTGTGTTTGGACACAGAGTCAAAGAGCCCTTGAAAGTCTGTTCACGGCTGTTATGAAGGCTCATAGCAGTGTATGACGTAATGTTAAGTTGGGTTTAGTTTCATTATTTTATTATGTAAACCCCAGTGAGAAAAATGCAATATGTACTTTAAGCTGGAGAGAACTGTATAGGAGTGGAGGTTTTACTGCAGCGTGAGAGGGTGCAGTCAAAATCATGTGAAACATGAAAACTGAAATTGAAACTTCTGGCTTAAGGGAAGAAAAGATTCTGATACTGTTCCGCAATGAACCTACTGTTTCAAAAGCAAAGACAAAATCATCACACCTTCACAGACTGAGGATGTCAGTGTTGATCCGGTAAAAGCATTCGAACGAGCCCCCCTTTGAAAGAATGCAAGGAATTTAAAGAAAAGATGTCCAACTGTTAGACCTTATCCCTGTCTGAACCATGGTGCCCAGATGTTTGACACCACAGCACAGGGGTTAATATACTGCTGAGTAAGGTCCTCACTGTGTCACTCATGTTGTTTGAGCTCTCAGTGGTGTCCTGTGACAGAGAGTGAAAGTGCTGAGCAACCATAGAGCACTTTTAGTGTAGCCGAAACAGAGCATCTTAATTGTCGTGCTCTGGCCCTTTAATAGCCCCAGAGCATCACAACAAAAAGCTGTGAACAACTCATTTTACAGCTGTCACTTTTGCCCGCGCTCTGACTTCCTCATCGCTTCAAAGGAGGCAGCTTCAGCCGGCATGCCATCTGGCTGCGCGGTTAAGAGCAGATAGCACAAACCAGTCTGTGGCCATTGGTTAACCAGACGCTCCCCCAGCAGCGTTTTCCCTTTTTTTTCCCCTTTCCTTCAGCATGCTGTTGCAGTGTAGATAGAAGGTGAGTCAAAATCACAGTCATCTGAATGAATGTGGGGGGTGTGGTTTCATCTTCAGGAGCTGGTGGTGATGGGGGCACCTGGGTCGTACTACTGGACTGGGACGATCAAGGTGTACAACCTGACTTCTGACTCCTTCTACAGCCCAAACAAAGAAAACGTCGACTCCCACAGATACAGCTACCTTGGTGAGAGCCTGTCAGTGAGGATGAATTATATATCAGCATATAGAAGGAGCTCCAGCTGATTTTTATCTGTGTCTCCAGGCTATGCCGTCACCGCTGGACACTTCTCCTCTCCCAATGTAATCGACGTAGCTGCAGGGGCACCTCAGCACAGCGGCAGCGGAAAAGTAGGCTCTTCATCTTTTGTCTCGTTTCCAGCTGTTGACTGGCACTCCTCCTCTTGCGTTGCGTGCTACAGTGATTTGTTTTTCTCCTGCACAGGTTTACATTTTCAAAATCGACGGCATGTCTTTGGTGAAGAGTTTTCAAGCCTCAGGGAAAATGGTATGAGCTCGGACGTGGTCTCCATCATGATACAGCACATATTTTGAATTGAGGCTTTTACATTTTTTTCATTAAGAACAGCACAGCAGTATTTTTTTTAAGCTAATCCTCCTCTTGGATGTTGTGGTTGATTCTTGCCATGCATTGCACACACGCTACTCTAATTGCTTTGTTGTCAGAACTGCACTGTTGATGTCTCGGCTTAGTGTTTAGACAGCGATTTAAAGAATAAACCCACTTGCCAGAAACCACAGCCAGGGAGGTAGCTAATGCTTTCCATTCAGAATAAATGACAGGAAGTCAGGGTAGCCTGAAGATATAAGCTGTGTAAATATATCCATACTGATACTAAAAGGGAAATGAATCAGTCAGAGTCTGAATCGTATGTGAATCGTATGAACTGAAGAAGAAGTGTCTGTGATCTGACCCATTGCTCTGTGGCTCGGCTTGGTTCCAGATGGGCTCTTACTTTGGCTCCTCATTGTGTGCAGTTGATCTGAACCAGGATGGCCTGTCGGACCTGCTGGTGGGGGCACCCATGCACAGCCAGCTCCGGGATGAGGGCCAGGTGTCTGTGTACCTCAGCAAGGGCAATGTGAGTGGGATTCGTGGGTCAGTGGGAACGTGATACCGTCACTTGCAGATTTATTTTACCAGTTTGTCCAGTGACTTTGAACTACACATATGCACATTTCTCTGCTGTTATTATTGTCTGCAGTGTCGATTTTTCCCTCTGCTCATGTTTGATTAGTTTCTGCCCATGTTTGTTGTCATGATAGTAGAGTTAAACAGCGCAGCATTGTGAGATTATGTAATCTACCAAGACTAAAGCCTCTGTTTGTACATTTTGTATTTATGAGTTATTTTGCAAGGAAGTTGACTGTTTGGTTGTTAAATGACTTGGATAAAAGCCAAGCAGCTGCAGTTGTTGCCAAAGAATTTTATCTGAGAAAAAATTTCACTGCAGCACCGAACTGGAGGATCTTTCGTTTGTCTTCTGCCAGTTCACTGTATAAATTGTGATTGTTCCTGCTGCTGTTTTCAGGGGGTGATGGAGGAGGAAGCCGTTTTGAGTGGTGACAGTGCTTTCAATGCACACTTCGGAGAATGCATCACCGCCATTGGAGACATAGATGACGACGGATATCAAGGTCAGTCAATGCAGCATCCACTCAATCACATGGTCTTCATCAGCAGAGGAAGTTTGGACTGTAGATGTTCTTGCACATTTAGGACTGCTAGTCCATTTTCAGGGTTGCCTAGTTTAAGTCGTCAAAAGACAAAAAGGAACCACAGACTTTAAGGACCACACCGGGGGTTTAACATGCTTTAGTCCATTAAACACAAATCAGCTGTGTTTTACAGTAGTAGCAGTCCATTTTCACAACCACGATTGACTTCCTATCTTGCAGGCTGCCACTGTTTTTAATATATTTCACTATGATCTCCATCACACTGACCAAATATGCTTATTTTATTTTTTTTCTTATTGTTGAAGTTTAACTTCTAACATATGTAGTGACACAGCAGAGAGTCTCTTAAAAACTGTCCTTATGAACTAGCTTCTGCAGTACAAACCAAAACAAACATCATATTCATTTCATCTTGAGTATCTACTCCCAGAGAGTCCTTGAATCCACCAAAATGAACAACTCCAGACTGCTGATATTGTCCTTTCACCATTTAACTTTCTCTGGGCATGTAAGCCGTTTGTAACACTGCAGCCACTGGTGAGAGGTCAGAACTCAGATGGGGGTCGTGTTTTATATGTACAAGTCATTTAATTGCCCTCCAGTGGTCTATGAGTCTATAATCCAGGCAATCACAACTACTTTACAATAGTAGTCAGTGCTGTTAGGGTGACATTGTTGTGAAGGCTGGTTGAGATGCTCAGTAGGTGCAATAAAACCCCTCATCTTCACAGACATTTTGTTTTGATTACCCTGTGGCGAGGGGGATCTTAAGAGAATATTGCCCTTTCTCGCCCTCGCGTCATCCAGATGCAAACAATTATTAATTATAAACAGAGAGAGAGAGACACACACACACACACACACACACAGACATACATTTACACTGTCTGTTTTCCTGGCATTTGCGTGGCTCTGAGGGCTCGACTTGGCGTCCGCCTCACACTCCGGCCTGGAAGCTGCCTGGTTTCATCTCCATGTGAGATACGCCTCAAGGCTTGTAGCCTGGCACATTCTGTCTCTGTGTGTGTGTGAAGAAAGATGGCAGCTGGGAAGTATAACTCATCTTGTAACTCGTCACTCTCACTGTGTCGAAAGAGCCAGACTTGCTCGCTGACTGACAGTCTGTTATTTACAACTAGACTGCTACCATTTAATTTGAAAGAACTACTGTAGAAATGCTAATATACATTTGGTTTCACTACCAAAATACTTTTTTCAGGCTGCTCTTATATTGTGTGGCATTTGCACAAAAGAGTGCCATTCTTTTTAGCATTTCGGTTGGTATGCTGCACCTCATGTCATGGAAGTGTTTGGGTTTATAAAAAGAAAGTTTATATATGGACTTTCTGTGGAAATGGGATAAGGAGACGTTGTTTCAGTGCTTTCGCCAGCACTTTATAGTCTTGTTTCCACTCTCTCAGAGGTCGCACAAGTTTTTATGACCACTAACAACACTTAATTGTCTATTAAGAGTCTTACTGTAACAGCTTGTTTCCCAGGCACTGGCCAGCTGAAAGCAAACAGGTTAATGAAAGCTTTGTATACATTCATAAACACACACATTCATTTATGTACTCGTTCATTTTTATGCCAGCTTTTACCAAAAACACTTTTTCTCCTCTAATTGTCTGTTCAGATGTAGCCATAGGAGCACCTAAAGAGGATGACTATGCCGGAGCGGTTTATATCTACCATGGAGATGCCACAGGAATCATCAGCAAATACTCCATGGTAAGAGCTCTTCCTACGGTCAGACAGCCGTAAGAAATGTTAGATGTTGTGGGAAATGTACTGAAAACCTATAGTTTTTTTACACTTGTGTACAGTTGAAACAAACAAACTATATCATGAAGGTGTATTTAAGAAGTATGAGGGAGCCACGCTAGCTGTTTACAGTCTTAATGCTAAGCTATCAAATGTTTTATTTATTTTGTACATCATTCTTCTTTGAAAAACAAACGCAAAGCAAAAACAAATGATACGTTGTTTTTTTTTTACCATGGTGGATTACATGCGTTATTTGAAGGCTGGTATCATCTGTTACAGAAACTGTCTGGGCACAGTGTAAACCCTGGTCTGCAGATGTTTGGCCAGTCAATCTCTGGCAATGTGGACATGGACGGCAACGGATACGCAGGTACTCACCAGACCAGATGAAGGCTTGAAAGGTTGTCCTAAGCACATCAGAAGAAGAGGAAAGGATCTGATGATTAAATATTTGTTTTTTCACCGTCATGGTTTTTGACTCATGGCATTTGCAGCAGCAATGCAAAGACTCGTGATAGAGGCATCTTGTTTACTGCATTCCACAGCTGACATTCAGACTTAGCCAGCATGACAGTGAAAGACCTCTGTGCATTGTTCTGGTTCTGCAGGTGTAAAGAGTGCTGTCAGCAGATGTTGTAGTGATGTCATACCTCTTGAAGAATATCTCAATCTCAATCTTTTGTATTTGTTGCAGATGTCACTATTGGGGCTTTCATGGCAGACAGTGTGGTGCTGCTGAGGTGAGGATCCGGATCATTCTCTGTGACGCTGCACTATGTTTTTCTACCTCCGAGCCATTTTAATGTTCAGTCTCTCCCACACTCTGTTCCTGTGTCGGTTTGTGTGGTTGTAGAACCCGGCCTGTCATTACGGTGGATGTCTCCATCTTCCTGCCCGTCTCCATCAACATCTCTGTGCCGCAGTGCCATGAGGGCCACCAGAATCTAAACTGCTTCAACGTCATCGTCTGCATGCGCTTCCGAGGAAGGCAGCTGCCTGGACAGATAGGTGAGGACAAATCCTGACAAGAGAAACTTCAGTTGTCAGTCCACTCTGAAAGAGCCACTAAACTACCTGTGACTGATATTGCTTGCACAGACCCTAAAGACTAAATAACAATAATTCACTAATTTATATGTCACTGGTGCATCTGTAATCCAACCCCTGCAGATGCAGTATATTATGGTCATTTGTGTTGTGAGGAAGTGAAATTCATACTCCTTGAACTTCTGGCCATTTAAATGGGGAAGAATTTGTAAACATGATGATGCTGAGCAATTCTCCCCATGGTTGAAGATGTTCAGTGCGGTTAGCCTTTGGCCTGTGACTGAGTATCAGCGCGTTTGGCCGATGGTTTACCCTTCAGCCTTTGCAAACGGGCTCTTGGGTGCGGTGCCTGTTGAGTGCTGAGGTGCAGTCCTGTTCCAGTGTTAGGGTGTGGTCATTCACAGCCCCCCCAAGGGAGCAGGCGCCCTGTCGTTACATAATGACTACGTCCTGGCTCGCAGAAATAAAGCCTCTCTGTTTAGCCGTCTGGCGAACACCATGGAAAGTGCAGCACCATGTGTTTGGTGACTCCCATAATGAAACCCTCCTTTGCCTCCTCTGGAGTGAGCTCATGGCGTTCCCTCTGTTGGATGGGGGGAAACAGTTAGGCTTTGCTCCAACTGGGGTGTGTTTGCCATCCTTCCCACTGTTTTACCAGTATGACACTCTCTTTAAGCAATTACGACAGACTGAGGCTGATTCATTCAGAGTACTGGATTTTAAATGGCCAGAGGCCCATGTATGGTTTTCCCGGAAATGTTGGTAATGTTTGTCTTCATGCCTATGATTTCTCAATACAAAATAGATTTGAAGTTGTTCAGTGTTTCAGTGTCACTAAAGCCAGGGGTGGAACCAACGGGAATGTTGTAATTGAAATGTTTTCTTTCATAGCAATACTCGTTCTGTCTCACCAGCTGGAAAATTAATTTCCTTTTTTGTCTGCTCACCTTAAGCTATGAAAAATATGAGCACAAAAAGGCTGTGTTTATGTTTAAGTTCATTCCAGAATGAGCTAACATTAATAAAATAGCTTTCTAACTTTATAGCTCTTCTTCATGTCTTTGCTGGCTTGTAGATGAGATTATGAAGTTCAAAATTTGATCTACATTGATGATTGTTCAAAGCCAGTGTTCATCACAGTAGCAAACCTATGGGCACATTCCATTATAGGCAACAAGACTGCAACCATCTGAAAACCCCTCACCTCATGCTCCCCTTCCAAGCGTAGGAGAGCATATGGTGGCCGTTAAAACCACGAAAGACATAACTCTCTCTAGTGCCAGTGTTTGGTTTGTCTGTTCTGGGCCACTGTAGATACATGGCGTACTTCACGGAAGAGGATCTGCTCTCTCTGTGGATATAAAGAGCTCATTCTAAGACAACTAAAAAACAACAATTCTTATTTTCAGCTGATTGTATACCAACAAAAACATACTTACGAATATTATATTCTATTTCTGCCAAAAGATCCCCCTAAACCCTACACACTGGACCTTAAAATCTACTAAAATTAGCACCATTTTCATTACACAACACGGAACAAAGGGCTCTTGTTAAGTTAAAGTAATATCAGATGATCTGACCAAGAAATGTCAAACATGTTCCCATCTTCCCTCTGACTCACATTCATTTTTCTGCAATAAGAAATAATTTACTTTCTACCGTGTTTTGATGGCAGCTAGCAGGAAGCCAAACCCTGCATACTTGAAGTGTTTCTCAAGATTATCTTTGCTGAAAGAACCAGCATGAACAGTTGACGTTCTGTGTAACAGTATTTCTGTCTCTTCTCAGAGTTGCTGTATAACTTGACAGCTGATGTGGATAAGCGACAGAAGAGCCAGCCTTCGCGGGTCTACTTCACTCAGAGCGGATCTCAGATCAGCCAGATGAGCCAGCAGCTCAGCCTGGACATCAACAGGGAGGAGTGCCAGCGCTATACTGCCTACGTTAAGGTAAGAGCGGACATTCTGGTTATAGTGCTGGCTATGTTTGTGTTGCGTTGTCCATGTGTTGCTCATGTCCTCAGTTGGTCTTTCCCATGACCCGGAGCGCTCTCACCCTGCAGTGTTGACATTTGATATGAGTTATTTGCTTATGTGCTGTGTTTTTCTTTCTTATCTATTTATGTAGTTTTTGGTTGGAGCATCAAAGTGCGTACATTTGTCACTGAAATGTTTAGACAGATGAAAATAAATAAATAAATAAAGTAAGGGCTGTCACATATCTCATAGTGGTGTAAGAGCAGTGGCTGCTGTAGCTGAAGGCTACGGATCAGCAGGCATCTGCTGGGAAGCTCTTTGTGTCACCCTGCTGTGTTAGGTTAAAGGTAACAGTCAGGCACTTGATGGTTCATGAAACCATGCTGCTCTAGTGTGCGCCTGCAGAAACTGACAGAAACAGGAAACAGGGTCTCCTTTGTCACTGCATAGTCCCTCTATTGTGTTCCTCTGTGATTTCGCTGTGTAGCCACAGTGAGGGTCCTCGTCCTGAGGGCACCATCCATGTTTCACCACCTCTAATGCAGAGGCCCAGTGCAGGCCTGTAAATTTCACTGGCATTCTTAACTGTGCTCTCCAGGCGCTTTCACCGTGGGAGGCTGAGCTGCCAACTGAGGACGGCTGTCATTACCACGCCTGCCTCTCTTCCTTCAACCATTCAGACTATAATGAGTGTATATCACACAGAGCAGATGTAGCAATAAGCTCCTTTATCCATCACAGCACACATCACAGTTATCAGTGAAGTCTGGCACGTGTTTTTCTAGCACTTCAGTAAGCCAGGATAGAAGAATCTAACATTTCAAATGTAATTTCTCTAATTTCAAGACACAGAACTTTAAGAGGAGGGAGTTTTTCTGAGATTTCTACACTAATACCAAAAATCTTTAGGCTTAGGTTTGTGTGTGGGCAAGTGAATTATCACTCAGTTGTAGCTCGTAGCTGCCACATATCTGTGACGTCTCTCTAGCTCTGAGATAAACACACTTTAAGTGCCATCCGTCAGGTAAGATGTTTCTTCAGGGACGAGAAGCATTTTGCAGCTCTGTTGGTTATTTGAGGAACTGATGTCGCAGGATGAAATTATTTCTTGATGTTGTTGAAGGAATAGTTCTTTCGAGAAATCGATACATTTGATGTCATGCTGAGAGTAAGATGAGAAGATGGATACCACACTCATGTCTGTTCATAATGAAGTTGGAGCCAGGAGGCGGTTAGCTTAGCTTAGCATAAAGATATACTCATACTCATTAAATACTTCTTTCTTTTTTGGATGACTTGGATGACTGACACTGTGAAGTGCTGTAGGTTGCACTCTAGCTGTGTGGATTATTATTTTTTTCATTATACATTGCCACAAATTCCACCTGCTCCACCAGAGGTACCAAAAGCTGAAGAGCCACACATGACGGTAAAGGTGTGGCACCCAAATTACAACCTTAGCAAACTGTTTACAGAGTGAGTGCCCTTAGATATGTCTGAAAAGTAAAGGGGACAAGGATTATGACCTATCATGATAACTGTCTGCCATGAGTCTTTATTATCATACACCACGTGTTTGTCCTAAACTTAAGAGAAGAGGTAAAGAATCACCATAATCAGTAGTGATCTGGCTCCGCTCTGGGAGGGGGTCTAGTCTGCTTGACCAATCGCTTCATTTATCTTCCTCATGTGTCTGCCCACATGCGCCAGTCCTCCCTTTCCTCAGAAGAGGTATGCTAATGGAAACCAGCTGGTTGCCCGACTGCATCCTCAAGGGATTGTGCACCCCCGCTCCACCTTTCTCTCAGCTAAAACATACAGTGAAAACACAGGACTGAGGCTAACGTCACAGCAGGGTGCTGGGCTGCTGGTGTGTCAACTGGATCTGCGTGCTGGCGATGCTGATGGAAAACCCTCACGTCAGGGTTGATTGCTCAAGCCCTGATGCGTGAGGGCCGGTGGAAGGAGGCCATGAGCTATTCTGAGCCACTCTCACGTTTGTAACTCTCCTGACCATCTGTCGACCCCATTTGTTGACTTTGGAAATTATATAAACACTTTTAAAGGACCTCAGCTAACAGCCAAACTTAAAAAAGGTGCTGTTAAAGTTGTATTTGCTCTACATAATATACATGCAGCAACAGGGCTGGAATAGACATGCTCAATTTTCACCATCTGAAATCAAGTAAAAAGCTGGAGCGGCCACTGAGTAAATCATGAAGTGCTGAGAACACAAGGGCAAAGCAGGAGAAGTTCAGGGAGCACAGAGTACAGAAGCTAATGGTTCAATCTCTAAGTTTTTTTCAAGAATAATTCCTTCTGAAATTATGTAAGTCTTTCATGTTGATCACTTGAAACATGTTTTCATTGGCATCGACGAACAGCATACCAGCACTCCAGATGGTCTTTGTTTGGTTATTTTTAGCTAAATAAACTCCGTGCAGGCTTTTACTTCAGTTGTACCTCACATTTCGGAAGGGAAAACAGTTCCTAGCAGTGACGACTGAAGCGTGATTAGAGTTAAGATGATCAGAGGTGCTGTGGGTGAGCTGGCAATGACTCATTTCATGCTAGAACCACCATGCAGAAATTCTTCAGCTTGATGTGTTGTATTAAGTAATTTTGTACAACTGGCATGTTATCCTTCTGTGGTATGGTAGTTTCTCAAATTGCTGTTGTAGTGAAATAGCTTGAAGGTTTTGAATATTATTCATGTCCAACTGGATGTCTCAGCAATTTAAGTTAATTTCTGTGGCGTCAAGGACAGACAACTGGAGCAGTGCAAATACTTAAGAGACAGGTAATTGACTTTATATATGCAGACATACTGGATACTGCTCATCTTATGTAGGGTGGGTATGATAGCACACTATAGTAGTTGGGCAGCCATGAAGACATACTTTTCCTCTGCAGCCATGCAAGCGGCCCTGTACTGGCTGTAATTAGGCACAGCAATGCTTTGAGCTAAATGGACAGTATGTTAACATGCTGATAGCTACTATCTTAATTTAGCATGTTGCTAACTAGCAAATGTTGCATTTGCTTGTTAGCACTAAACACAAAGTGCAGCTGAGGTTGAACGTCATTAGTTTTGCAGGTACTTGGTCATAAACCAAATTATTGGACAAATGAATATTTTGAACTGATGATGGCACTAAATGTAAAGTTAAGGAATAGCTGAAGTTGTTACAATTCACATAAATGTCTTTACAGATGTCATGACAATCCATCCAGTAGTTATGACCTTTCACTCTGAACCAAAGATGTCAACCTCATGTTGGCGCCAGAGGAAAAGTCAGGGGATCAGCAAAATCATCAGGATACATCATCTGTGAACCATGAATGTCTGTATAAAACTTCAGGGCAATCCATCGTGTATTTGTTGACATATTTGAGTCTGGACCAAAGTGGTGGATTGACAGATGGATATTGCCAGCCATACAGCCACACAGCTAGCCTGGCTAAAAACAGAACAATCAAAAAGAAATTTAATGACTGAAGTATTCAGATCATGTTCTGTACTTTGCTAATCTTTGTATGCACACTTTATGTTGAGTAGAGGACATCGGTGTCCACAGATTTAAAGTGCAACAGGTATAATGTCAACATCACGCTGTGACAAATGTCTTACTATAAAGCATTCATTATTCATTGTGCGAAGTGCTGTTTGGTTGTACAGTCGCTTTTATGGCTTACTTGGCTTTGATTTATTGCTTGACTTTGCAAACACCTTTTAAATATTCCTTTGATTGATGTTCTATACTTCTTCTGTGATCACGTCTTGCGGCGTGTTTACGTCTTTGCCAGTTTATCCATCGTCATATGCATGTTTTTACTCCAGCAGTCCCATTGCACGTGAGCCTTGAAATCATGCCAAGAGCCAGTTCCATTTGTGGTCATGAGTGTTATTGTGTAGCTCTGTAGATGCGTGTCAGTCTCCAAGGAGGAGCTAAAATAAGCAGTTAAAGCCCTGCCTGTAACAGTTGTCTGTTTAATTTAGCTCGTAAAGTATCCTGCTCACTCCCCCCCCCCCCCCCCCCTTTTCTCTGGCCTATATTCCACTGAGTATGTGCCCTATATTTCATGTCCCCCTAACATTTGCTTGGCACCACTGGAGTATTTAAAGGTCTACCAAACTTCACTCTGATGACTCCTGCTGTTATTGGGTCATCTGCAGGGTGAACATCGATCTGTCAAAGCTAAGTACACTGAGGCCATCGTCAATCTCCTATGGCTGAATGGAAAAACTAGAGACATGTTGGATTTTGAGCACTACCATGCATTAGATTTAACAGGGCTGATGATGATGGTGTGTGTTACAGTTACAGAAGGTTCATGGCATCATTAGGAGTTTATGTTTTAACCTGCCTGTGTGTCTGCTTGTTAGCATCATACTGTACCTCATTCATATCTAATTTGGCTATATGTGGTGGACAGATCCAAGTCTGGAAGACAACGAGAAACATAAATTGCAGCTTTAAAGTGAGGGAATAAATCCATATTACTTGAGGTTTGTGTTCTGGTGCATCTTCTCAGGTCTGAGACAAGTGATACTTGTATGCGGTTATGACATAACATGCTGTCAGTGTCCACAAATGATTGAAATCTGGAATTAAGCACTAGCCAAATGGTAAAGCCAAAATTATCCATAGTATCACTGTCTAGGCTCCACGGTGGTGCAACGAGCTCCCTGTTGACATCGGGACAGCAGAAACTCGTCTTCCTTCACAGACTGAAAACTCATCTGATCAGAGTGCATAACGACCCATAGATGTGATAAAAAAAACACTTTTTCTCTAGCTCCTATTCTCCTATTCTATATGTAGATCAGCATTTTTGATGACGTTTTATGTGATTCCTGCAATTGTTTGGTTATATCCACATAGTTGAACGCATTTATTTTGAGTCGATTACAATAATAATATACACTATAAGCACAAATGGCAAAAATTCACCAGTTGCAGCTTCTCAGCTTCCTTTGCATGACTCTGCAAAACCGCAAACAATCGAGTGTCCTCCACTTTTCTGATAGTATTTTTACCGTATTATGTAGTGAAATCCACTAAAAAAGTCAAAACAAATATAAAAAGTCATTTCCACTCACTGTTTGACCTCAGTCTGCTCTTCACAGACAAACAGGAAACCCAGGAGAGTATGGCAAGGCAGGAGTTCCTGCCACTGCATCCCCAACAATCTCCTATAAGACAAAGTACCAGAGCCTCAACACCGTCTGGCACGTGGAAACCCAGAGCCGGGCTGCCGCCACACTGCCTGCTTTGTTTGCCTCTTTGCAGTTCTACAGAAATGTGCAATTCCCTTGATGCTGTTCCCCCGGTTTCATTTACCTCAGGCCAAGAGAGCTGATACAAAGAAAGTATATAGCAGGAAGTTAATCAGGTCCAGCTGTCTTCTATTACACATAGCAGCCAGTCAACCACCTATTTATAAGGCACATAATGAAAAAAATTAATATATAATACACACACACACACACACACACACACACACACACACACACATTGTGCTCTGCGATAATAAATCAAATGGTGTCATATAAATAAGTTCAGCTGAATGCTTTGTCTGTAAGTCTTAGTGTTAATAGGATTTACTGGATACTAAAGAAGAGCTATTCAGGTTAATTTTAGCTCAGGGTAATGTTTTGGTCAGGATTTCCCTACATGGTCGTGCCAGAGTGAACGTTAGACAGTTCTTCTCCAGGCTTGTTTTGGGAGTGCGCAGCCAGCAGACGTTTGTTTCAGTCAAACAAGTCAAATTTCTCACGAAGTTCCTCCTGTGCATGTGCACTGAAGATATAAGTGAGGTATTATTTTTGGTATGGCCGCTCATTAGACCTGCTCTGTGTTGTTGCCATAGTAAATCCATCGTTGTTACTCATATCAAGGCCCAGCAAAGGTTGAGCAGATTTGATGATTTGTTGATTTTGGCAGCTATGCATGCTGGGCAAAATGTTTCCGCAGTCTTTTGGCCGCATTACTGCCACATGATGCCACCGCAAGGCAGCGTAATGGGTGGCCAAGTCTGACCACAATGAAAGAGTTTCTTTTGCCATGTTTCCCACATCCACTGCAGAGGAAACATGTATGTGTATGGCTGTTCAGCGCGAACGTGTGTGTGCATGTTGAATGTCATGCCTGTGATGGGGCCTTTGCTTCAACACACAGGATAAGACAAATGGCTGTGATTACTTCATCACTTGGCATCTCCATGACGCTTCCTGAAGAACCTGACTGTGACCCTGTTGTCATTTCCCACTACTTGATCCATTTGTTAATATTAGTGTATATTTCTGATGCGGTGGCGTCAACATCAAATTCTGCTTCCTGTCTAAGCAGGTAAGATCTGCCACAAGGGAAGTGAAACGTGTATATACAACAACAACAAAGCTTTGTTTATGTCTGACAGAGACGGCAACCTGCCCTCATCAGGTGAATTTGACAAATTTGTGTTTGCGTGCTGCAGTTTTATCTGAGCTTTATCGAGAAACAATGGCTCCAACAATAACAGTAAAGTAAAAGTGCCCCAGATTTTGTGCACAGTGACTAAACTCAGCTGCAGGAAGCATCTGGAGACCTCCTCTGTCACCAGGATGGAACAGACTCAGACACGCGCACAAACACACACACGCACACACACAAACGCACTGTACTCCATTTGCGAAACTGCACATTTTGAGCTACTGGTATCTCATCTATCAGAGATTGAACTAGTAATTCTCAGTGAATGCGTGTCATTACAATGTAATATTACTTAAACTGTCACACCGTGGTGCAAAAATCAGTAGCTGGGAACTTAATAAAGTAATAAAGTATGTTAATTCTTCTGGAAAATGTGCTTCTGCAATTAATCGCATAAGAGTACAGATAACGAGCTTCCTGTTTATGTACAAAGACGGTCTTTCAGGACGTTGGAGAAAGTTAATCTCTCATTGACAGGAAGTCTTCAGATGCTTGTTGTTCTGTGTAATGGCAACAAAATTCTCAAGTAGCATTCTGATGCTTTCAGATAGATGATGTAAAACCCATTAAAACGCCTGAAATGTGTTGCCTATTACATTATATTTACCTGCCTGCCATTTTATAAGAGTTCGTTATCATTGGGAAATGCATGCAGCTCGAGTACAAGTAGTGGCCATCACGTGTTAATTACTCTTTGTAAGAAGTCACACAATGCAGTGCTTTGCATTTGATAGATGTGTAAATTACTGTTATGTGACAGTGGGCCAGTCAATGATGCTACTAAATAATGATGAATCTTAAGTGGCCAATAAGTCATCGTACTTTTAAGATTAGAATAAACTATTGACTGTTTATGATATTACTGAACAAGGTAGTGATGTGAACACAGCTTTTATCTCAGTTGCCCAAAGCATTCTTCTTTTTCATCATCAGTAGTAGTATGAGTATTTTTCCCATTATTGCAAATATACTCAGACTTAAGTGGTGACTAAAGCCAGCTTGTTTCTATTAGATTTCCAGCTCTCAAGACCCCAAACTGCTTCCTTAAAAGGACTTCATCTGGATTCTTCCCCATTTTTTTTTTTTTTTTTTTACAGCACTACGTTTGTTTTGTTTTGTAGGAGAGCCATGCATGTGTCCCTGTGGTGACTCCATACTCGTCACTCAGGTTAGAAAAGAGATCAATGAGGGGTTGAGGGTAGATAGACGTGACGGTGATGGAAGCCCTGGGTTGAGAATTTGGGGAATGAAGAGGCTATGATACAGGGCCTTGTAGACTAATTTCCAGTTCAGTTCTGCTCAGCTTTATAGCTTTCAGGTCATTACAAGAGCGTAAAGCCTTGTAATGCTCTCAAATGTGATGTAGCTGTGATACTGAAAATAGTTGTGTTGAGAATATCACAATGTGGCAGCTGAGTGAGGAGGAACTGAGATATGAGGGAACACATCTGTGTATTTATAGGTGGCTGGCTGGATTTCAGATCTAGATATTACACGAAAGCAGCTATAGTTAGCACTGGCGTTAAATCAAGTTGTTGTTGATAGAATGTAGTAAAAATAACACACTGATGAATTCGGTATGTTTGAGCAGTAAACCTCTTCCATCTGCTAATTTCCACTGGGGAAGTGAGGCACCTTTTTCTCCTCCTTTATAAATCCCAGCTGTGGTTTTAACTGTCCAAGGGTCAAATGTTGAATGCCTTCTTCATGATGCATGCGAGACCATAAAAGTTTCCTGTAATTTGTGTTTACCTGAACGTTGTTTTAAAAAGCAATAAATTCAATAGGCTTGCATTCTCAAAAGCATATGAGATGTATTATATCTCCTTATCTGCACCCTCGGGATCTTTATTGAGGTGAGTCGTTTTACTCAAAGTCTGAGGCAAAGAGGTGTGTTTCACAGAAAAGTTGGTGTGTGAAACAAGGATTTTGAATATCATGTACGCATTTCTGCAAATACGTGTTCCTGTGTGCATGTTGTGTTAAGAACAGCGTGGTATTTATTGGTGTTTGTTATTCACGCATGACAGTACAGATGGTTTACGTTTCCTGTGGGTTAAGTGATGGTGCTTCTCTGTTTTCAGCTTGGAGGAAATATGTGTTTGCTCATGGGAGACATTACGACACACCACCGTATCTAGCAGCACTCAGTCCTGCTAAAGGTTAGGATTTGCTTGATTTATGTTTTCATGGAAACAGCAGCCCAAAATTTGAGGATTCAGTGTTCTGTCTTTGAAAATGGTTATTTTTCTCTCATGCTCTATGCATTTTTTAGGGATGAAAAGGTCAAGGAAAGGTTGAAATTAAAGGGAATTCTTAATTAAGGACTGTTCCGATGAGGCAAAAGCAATGACCCTCTCAAACTGGACATAAATCACAATTGAAGCGGAAACACAAGATACTAATGATTTAAAATGGGAAAGAAAGGGAATGGAGGGAATGGGATGAGAGTTAGAGAGATTATTCTAGATTCAAACTCCACGACTCCATGACCCCGTGACTTTCATTGTACCAACAATTCTGATGTGAAAATACACTCCTGTCCTCATTTTCCATCTTATCTATGTGTCAAAGTGACCGGTAAAAGGTTTACATGTCAGCCAGAAGGGTTTTACAATTTCTGTCCAAAAGTTTATTTGTATGCAAATCTACTCCACTGTTTACTGAAAGAACTGATTGCCATGTAATTCCACTCATTTGTGTTCATTTCTTACTAAATTAGCTTAATAAGCAGAAATATTCCCTGTGTAGCTCTCAGTAAGAATAACATGTTTGCTTTTTGTGCTAGGCACAATGTACGATGAACTCTGAACCCGTCTGTTCCCTCTTTTGAAATGCTTTGGCAGTTTGATTTGTTCCTGGACTCAGTGTGTTTTGATGCACAACAGGTTGTGCAGTTACGGTGTGTGATTTATCAGGTTGGTGCCTGAAACTGGACACACATCTGAGAATCACTGCCTCTACTACGAACATCAGACAGGCTCAAATAGTTTCCATTGGTTCAAGTAAGCATGGCTCATGCTGAAATGTTGAATGGGAACAGCTTTCAAAGGCGGTCAGCATACATTTTGTATGACTAGTAGTCTGGCATTTTCAGATTACTCAGAATGATTTGGTTTTGGACAGACTGAAGGTATTAAAACCCAAGTTCTTTAACAAGCCAGGATATTAAGAACATGGTTAGTTCTTGACTCATGTCACTGTTTCAAACAAGCAGCTCTCCTCAGCTTTACAGAGCTTTATAGTGGCTTTCAGGTCATTGTTTCGGTGTCCTGCAACTTTTCTGTTTTAGTTGACCCTCAGAGTGTCCTGCTCAGCATCAGGCAGCACACCGACACAGTTAGTGACTAGCTGGTGAACACAGTAGAGCATGTAGCTGCTAAAGAGCAAGATGTTTCCCTCAGGAGTTGGTAGTGACCAAAAACAGAGCTAAAAGTCAGTGAAGTATTCACTGACTTTCATTCATGACCTTCATTCATCATGTGACCAGAAACACAACTTCAAATGAATGCTAATGGTGCCCCTCAACTTCTGGATAACAACAAGTTCACCATATCAACCTAAAAGATGACGATACGTCAGTGTTGTGCTCATAGAAAATTGTCATTATGGGTTTAAAGTTGCACTATTATTATATCAACAATTGATCAGATAACTACATGTAATGTGATGGTTGTCTTTCATAGTGATGAACCCACAGATAATTGTCACCCTTCTCTGCAGGTTTGCTATTATTTTAGCATCTTTCAGCTCATTATTTTGATGTTACTGCCCACAGCTTTACTGTTTTGGTTCACTCTCGTCTCATCTGTGTTGTTTCAAGCAGCTGTTTTCTGTGAAAAAGCTGATAGACCAGCTGCCCAGGACCAAGCAGTAGACAGTAAGTCAGTAGCTCGCTTGTGAACACAGTGGAACATTTGCTAAAGAGCTGCTAAATTTCTCTCAGAAGACCAAAATAGGACCAGAAACATGACTCCAAATGAATGGTAATGTTGTTTTGAGTCTGCTGAATGTGTCAATAAGCAGCTATTTGCCATCACAATTGCAATAAGGTGATAACATGTCAGTGTTGAGCTTGCTTGTTCTGCTGCCCCCAAATGTTCAAAGAATACTAAAATAACACCAGAAACACGACAAAAAGAAATGTAAATTACTTCAATTAAAATGACCAGAGGCAGAAAAACACCTCTTTGAAATGACAAGCCAGTGAGGGCACACTGGTGGGTGCAGGAACTGAGCAATCAGGGCACAGTTAAAGCACCAAAACAGCAAGAGGAAGAGCACATAATGAACATAACAGTAAAAAAAATCACCATCTTCAGTGGCAGCTGCACTCATTCTCACTAAGAGGTCTTTGACAATGTCCTTGAAGAAAGGTTTTCACATTAAAAAAATATATCCTGTCACTGGCAGCAGCACTCTAAAATGAGGAGCTGCTCCTCGGGGGAATTTAGCAGGATGTAAAAGATGGTTGTTAGATACGGGTGAAGTTCATGGCAGATAAATCAAATAAGAGAAGATCAAACCAAAAATAATTCTGTTAAATATTAAGGGGATTTGTTAATAGATGTGCGATCTTTTCTGTTGATGATAAAGCAGAGTACGGACTCCTAACCTTTCTGCATGACACACGTGACCAAGAAGAATTAGAAGAGTAGGATTATTTTCACAGACAGAATGAAGCTGTTCATATTTGACTTCTCCTGAAAGTTTTCTGAAACAGTTGGACGACACTCTTTCCTACTCCTACACAGTTTGTCATTCTCAGCTCCTCAACATCTGCTAACCTATTCTAGCAGCTGCTACAGTTTGACCTGTAGTCAGTCTGGAGGAGAGATACACACTACAAACTTCAATAATTGTCTCACCTCGACACGTTTTTCAAGTACAAACTGAGATAAGCTGCTTAAGTGCATGTCTGCCATATGCTGCAGACATTACTGTAAATACTTTCAACTTGTCTCCTTGCGTTCTGTTATACACACATAACCCTAACCTTCGACAGGCCAAATCCATTCATCACTTAACTAAAAAGCTGTTTTCCATTTAATCTAAGATTCTCTGGTGTTTAGTCCTTGAATGAAATGGCCTCAACCTGCAAGTCATCCAAACATCCATTGTCCTAAAAAGGAGTGCTGTATGCACGCTTCCCTCATGAGTTAATAAAGACTTCCCATGACCGGGCTTAAGCTATATGCTTTTGAAGGAATGGTTTGGCTGAGAGAGGAGTTCATGTGTATTTCAGCCAAGCATGGGACCTTTAAAACTGACGATCAGAGTCATTTGCAGCCTGACGTCATCCTCCCCGCACCCACCATGGTGGAGCTGCTCTGTGATGAAGGGGCAGCTTGGTGCGTTGCCATGTTGTTGATCATATTAACATGTGGGAATCAGAGCTTGCAACACAAGCTTATGTACGGCTCAACTAGAGTTCAGAGAAAAATCTATAAAATATGTTCAACTAAGTCAGATTAATGCATACAGTAGCAGTGTGTATGTTCCTAGAAACATGCAGGCATAAAGTATGGCTGTTTAGAAAAGAGTCATACAGGCAGCACAAACTCACAAATGAGAGAAAAGAATGGATGGTAAGGTGGGAGTCATATTCTGTCGGAACAAGTAAATGGGTCCTGGGTGTGAACATAAATGCTGAGATAGTATACTGGCAGAAACCTTGTTCCGAGGAGAATCGTTGAGTTGTAGGTGAAGGTTTGATTCCCAGTTGTTTTCTCTCAAAACATGCAGAGTGACAAGCTGTCCTCCATCCTGTGAGTTAACTACATGAATATGCATATAGGGACAAAGAGTTTGTATCAAGTGTGTCATGAAAGATTGCAACTGCTGTAACACGCAGATTTTTTGTCCCACCGTTGGTAATTTACAGTTTCCAAAGTACAGTGGGAATGGCTGGAAAACGGTTGCTTCCCGCTGAGTTTGCTGGAATCTGCAGTGTGAATGGAACTAATAATAAGTAATTTTGTCCATGGGATGATGAGAGGGTTCAGACCACGTTTAAGTGACCATGCAGGAAATTTACCTTTTTTATTGGCAGTGTTTCCCTCTTGAAGGATACTTTAAAAGAAATCCTTCATCTTGTTTAAAGCCACTTTGTGCAAGATTTCAAAGTTTCTGACTTTGGCAACCCCCAGAGGAAGTGTCAAAACAGACAGAAATAGGTTACTAGCTATTTAGGATGATGGCATCCACAGTGTTAGCTCTGATTGGCCGACTGATTATGCAGATGGCGGAAAAAGCCATCAATGACCACAGCGTCAGACCTATTTGAATCTCTGAATAAGTTATGTTCGTGGTCATTCAGAGGTCTGAAACCACACAAAAAACAAAAACAAAAAAAAAAAAGTTTATGTCATGAGAAGATTTTAAGATATGGTATAATCACATACTGTAAAAGTAATAATTATCTGTTTTAAAGTGTGACCATGGCCACAAGTGGTAATTACAGGATAGCACTTAATACTCATTCGTTTTTCAGGGTCTTCTCAAGTCAGTTGCCATCAGTAGAGTCCTAGTAATAGTAATAAAGTCAGCAAACTGACTCAGTAACGTCACTTATTAAAGTTAGCCAACATAAGCTATACTGGTCATACCAGACCAAATGAGGCTGTAGCAGCAAAACCCCTGACTGTATTAAAATGAGCTAGTGTGCGTTTTACAGCTCATGAGTTCAAGTCTTCATTCAGAAGCAGAAGAATGGTTTATTTCTTCCTTCAAATGCCACTGACTGTCACTTTAAATTGTTCATAACTGATAGCTAATCTAGACCTGCTGTTTCGTTTGTCCACTTTCATTGTACTGGCCTTTAAATAACATAAATCCCAGAAGTGCTGATCTGATCTGATATCAGGGGCCCACCCTGTGGCCTCTACGTTTGAAGGAGGATTAACACAGTAGAAGCCATTGAGTAGAGAATGGCCTGTCGCAAGCTTTCTCCTGTGAACTTCACCAGCCTGTAAGGAACAGTTGTTGGGTTCCTTTCCATAAAATCATAGGTACTAGGCAGTTAACACTAGCCGTTGTCCTTCTCAGCTGGAGCTCAGGAACTCCCTTGTTCCATAAATACAGGAATCAAAAGCAGGATCAGGAGGGAGTAGGTGACTGGGCCAGGGGTGTGGACTTAGGTTGGGCAATTGGCAGCATTGATCAAGGGATAATAAAAGCTTAGGCCAAGTGTTACCGAACGGCCTCTGGCACTTCTAATATGAGCTTGCTGTGAGTTTTGGGAGCTCTCCAGTTAGTTAGCCATCTGTAGTCCTATGTTTCAAGACAGTGATCCTGTATGTGCACAATAATAGATGCTCTGTCAAAACAGCAAACTGCTTCAATGGAAAGATCCCTTATTTACTTGTGCATAAAAGTCAGTCTTTAGGCATGAGATTGTGCAAAAACACATTTCATTTCAAGTCATCAAGTCTCTCTTAAGTTCTCCTGTGGCTTGTTAAAATGTGAGATAAGCGATGGGAGTTTGGGGCTGGAGCCCTGAGCAGTCGACTCCCAGGGGATCAGTTCACTCAGAGGCCAAGCGGACAGGGGCCATTTAAGGCGTTCTGCTTTAATGGCTACTGAGGCTGAGGGCTTTGTCAGTGCCTCAAATCGTATACCTCCACTTGTCCAGCACTGACTACAACATTGTGTGACGTTACCTCCCAGCTGAGCCAACATGCTACTAGAACAACACTGTCTCTATAAGTCTGTAAGTGATGGATGTGAGGTCAACCTCTTGTCTCTGGGTAGTTCAGCCTTTTTCTTGAGCAGCTCTGACGTGGTTATGGCCAATCAGTGTTGTCAGTTTCAATTAGAGCTGAAACAATTAGTTGATTCGTCAATTGATTTATTGAAAGAACTCTTTTCTGCTACTATTTAGATAATTGGTTAATTGTTTAAGGCTGGATATGGCAGGTTGGGCTCTTAGAAATTTTTTGGAAATGAAAAGATGAATTGAGTAATTAAGAAATAATAGACAGATGAATTGAGAGTGGAAATAAAAGTGATTTACAGCTCTACTTTTAACCAAATGACAGAAAATCCCTAAAAACTGATGGTATCAGCAAGGCCGTGTCTTTATCTGCATGTGCAGCACTGTTTCCCAAATGAGCCCCTTCTGTTTTTGTCTATTCATGTCCTGCACTAACATTCACTCCTTCCTGCTGTAACTCTCTCACTGTTGATGGCTTGGGTGGGTCTTCCACTGGTAATGTCTCATGTGTTCAAAGCCCAGACTGGCTCTGTGCCGGCCTGAGGAAAGAGGATGGGTGGGTGGACACTGGAAAATGCGACGATAACAGACAAAAGAGAGAGAAAGTGCGAAAGAACGAGTGGCCCAAGTGACCGCCGGAAAACACAGGGAAGCCCTTTGTGTTTACGTTCTGGGTTTGGCTCCATGTTGGTAGACAGCAGTTGAGCAAAGAGACACAGGTCGCCTATGAAGCTTGTGTGTGTTTTGTTGTGGCGTTTAGAAGGCCAGAGCCAGACCCACAGAGCCGCTGTAACAGACAGAAGAGATGAAAAGGCACATCAGTATCTGCTTTTCCCATGTACGTTTTTCAGCGCTGTCATCTAATGAAGATATGGGATTTGATCACATTTAGCCCTCTGTTTTCATTCTGTCTGCATTATTTCCAAACCTGATGCCAAATCAAACACTTCTTCTGTGGTCTTAGATGGAGCCGCCAGAAACGCAAAGATATCTCTCAGAGGCAGTGCCAGCAGGTTAAAAAAAACCATCCATGTGTTCGCTTTGCTGAGAACTTAGTAGTGGCCCCGATTTTATTACTTTCAGCAAAACGACAAATAATAAACAGCAATTGATGAGAGACTTGTTTCACGCATCCATTTAAACCAGATTGGATCGGTTTGTGTGGTTCGTCAGTATCCTTACATCTGCGTTCAACCCTGTGGATCTTTGGCACAGTGATTACAGTGAAAACATCATATTCAAACAGTATGATCTTTCTGATAATCTGCTGTGCAATCAGTCTTTGCGCCAGGCGTCAATTGGAGAAAGATGTTAAATTGCCATAATCACCCAGGCTGTTATATGACAGTTATTTCTTCGAGGTTACAGGGAGTTTTAACATCTAACTTGTGGATATGGTGGGACAGATTCTCTGCTATAGCCTTGTTGTTTGTGCTCTCTGCAGAAAGACGTGAAGGATGTGTTCACAGCCATCACGTTCGAGGTGGCATACAGCCTCGGGAAGCATGTGGTGACAGGCCACCAGGAGCGAGACCTGCCCGCACTCACTCCAGTGCTGCGATGGAGGAAAGGAAACAAGATCGCCGTGAGGAATGAGGTAAAACACTCTGAGAAAATCCTGTGGCTTTAATATATATATTAGAGTAGAAATCCTCTTAAGTTGATGTGTCAAAGGTTTCAGGGCTTCTCAGAGATTTTGGGCTGGAAGATAAATTACCAGAAAAAACAGCTTAATATTGTGACAAAAAATGGAGAATGGTGAAAATCCACAGTGTATCATATTCCTCTTCATCTGCAAATGTTGATAAAATCTGGTATGTTATTTACAGGGAGAATTGTTGTCAGTAGTTGGATTTAAGATACAAGTAAACCATTAGAGGACTTACTAATATAAACGTATTTTAACCATTTCTGATGTATACTAGTGTGTCTTCTATGAATAAATGATTGCATTGGACTTTTGTTTTCCTGGACCATGATATATACATTTGTTTAAATTTACCGTCACAAGATACTGAATATTCTGAAATTCAAGCCACTTTCAAGCTCATTTTTCATTTCTGCTCATAAATCATTCATATCCAGTATCATCCTGCGCTTTGATGCCATAATGCTTTGGTTCAGGTGCGCTGCAACAGATGAGGACAGGAAATCCCTCTAACTGAACATTGTCAGCTAATTCAGATTCTGATCTAGGCCCTCGCCTCGAACAATTACACACAAGTCGTGTCATCCCTCGGACCGCAGGAGGAACGAGGGAAACAGCTCAAATTGAGGTTATAATGATTTGGTGTTGGTTACCAGCTTATTATTGTCTGTGTTAGCTTTTTTTGAGTGGAATCCAAAAAGACTGATTCATTTATTTTCTTTGCAACCACCTCTAACCTGCCCCACATGTGTTTCCCCACCATCTGCACTTCTTGAAAAACGGAGGGATTTGCACCTTTCAGCACCTACAGGATCCATTCATTCAAAGCTCATCAACGTTATATCGAACCTCACCGCTCGACTTGCGTTTCCTGTCATGATTTAGCCTTAAACCAAGGGCCATCCTCTGACTGATTAAAAGAGAGATCAGATAGAGTAAAGATTGTGGCCTTTCTGGATAAAGAAATATCTACTGGATAGCTCCAACAGCAACACAACACTGCCCCCTAGTCTGAACACAGAGCTGGTGTTTTCAGTGCACTGACAGCATGAGGTCATATGAACTGTGTACTTTACTGTTTCCTCTTCAGACTTGGTTTGAGAAGAACTGCCTGTCGGACGACTGTGCTGCAGACCTGAGGCTCCATGGGAAACTGCTGCTCTCTGGGTAAAAAACTAAACTTCACATTTCAGATTCAGTCTGTCTTTGCCGTTTCGTCAGCACTGAGGAAGCAGGCTGAAGTCATAGGCCGTGTGGGTGTGGGTAGTGGAACCATGACGTATGCTTGGAGGATATCCATATGTTTTTCCATACAAAGGGAGTTCCCTCACTTTTTGTTGTACATCTTTTGCTGTCTGTAAATTTACTGAGAGTATATGCCTGCTTTGGTAGGAAGTAGTCATCTTCTACATTTAGTCCAAAAACAAGCAAATATTCTGTTTTTAAGGCCACTCCTCTTTTGTTTGCTACCAGTCAAAATTTCAAAATAAAACAAAACTCAGATTCCTTGTTGATATAAATCTTTGCTGACTACTCTTCCTGAAGTTTATTTACTCTCTGAAATGCATTCTTAACTTCATGTTCCCATCAGGCTGCATAGCAAACCCCATTTGGCCCTCGGAGGAGTGAAAAACGTGTCTTTAAACCTGACCATCTCCAACGCTGGGGACGATGCTTACGACACCAACATCTACTTCAACTTCTCCAGAGAAGTTTTCTACATCAACTTCTGGCAGAAGGTCTGTCCCTCTCGTCAGTGTGAAGTATCTACTGTTTATTTACTCGAGTGCACATGTTTATTTCTCAAACGTATTTGATTGTTTAGTTGAAAAGATGTGGGTAAAGCACAAGTGAATCACTGAAATGATACCGACAGCCACATTACACATACATATGTAGCACATATGTACATTCTGGCTGAATACCATCAGTCTTCCACTACATTTTCGAAAAGACAGTTTATTTTAAAAGACTGATTAAATGTCCAGAGCACAGTCTAAACAGTGGAGCACACAGAAAAACAGACATATGAACTTAAAGCTTTGCCTGAGCTGTGTAGGCAGCCCTGCAGATGAAAGCATGAAGAGCAGGAGAGCAGCAGCAGCAGCAGCAGCTGTCTCCTCTCATAGGTCAGCTCCTCTAGCCGACCTGTCGTACGCTTCTCTGACTCATTCAAGGCAAAAGCTCCATGTTAACAACATATGAGTTTTATGCACGAAATCAAATCAGAACACACATACTTCATATTCCCACAGGTTTGACTTATGTACCATTCAAATCACATTACTCATGTCCAAAAACTCCCTCATGCCAGATGAAATAGGGCCATATATATTCGGGTAAATACAGGTATGTAAAGTGAGCTTTATAACTGACCTTCATGGAGATATTGGTCAGGCCTCGCACTCTCTGACCTCTAACAGAAAACGATTTCTGTCACTGTTAAACAAATATCTACCCACTGCCATCCCACATTAAACCTGAGAGACTTTTCTCAAGACTACGCTGCATGCGGATGGATTTCACAGTGGCCACCTCTGCCTCTGCTCACGTCTGTTTGCTCACTTGTTGCAAAGAGGCCAGCAGGTCGGCTCACAGCTGAGTAAAGTCGCCACGTCAGACCGAGTGCTCTCATGCAAGCCTGCCCTGGTTCACTGTTCAGTTGCTCGAGGGGACAGCATCCATCATGAAGGCTTTCCCCTTTGTAATGAACCTCATGTTTATCCTCCAGCTGGGTTTTGCACCCTGTGATGGATAAGGATCATCTCTGTAAAGCGCACAATCTGTGACATGATTTAACCCCCCCCCCCCTCAAAAGCTGAAATTGAATTTAGATAGAATACATGCTGCAGGCGGATATTAGAAAAACAGTGTTTTGGTTTGAGTTTCATAGCTAATTCAATGAAGTAATTAAGTATCAGGTTACCAGCAGCCACAGAGCCTCTTTTTGTTCAGGAGCCTGATAAGTCAGGGTGGCCTGCTGCACAAAGGGAACAGGAAGTGAACAGTATGAAGACATGACAGAGAGGCCACTGAGCAGATTTACTGCCATATGCTCCTTGAGACACTTCTAATTACTACTGGAGAAGTCCAAGGTGATGATGTGACCCTTTTTCCAAAGTTGAGGTCAGCTCCCAATCCTCCCCTGAGGCTTTTTTCCGGTGAGTGAAGCCTGAACTTGTACTCCCCTCATATTTAGTGCGAGTGGGGTGTGTTATCTGTCTGTTGTTCTTGCAACACAAGCTGTCAGAGGGCTGTTGAGGTGAGTTGGTTTCAGGAGCACTGCCTTCGCCCCCATGGGACTCAGAGACTGCTGCACCGGCTTCTGTGTTTTCTTTTTTTATCTCATGTTTTTTTTTTTTTTCCTTAAAGGCCAGTGCCCTAGCAGATGTTTTGTGCCATTAGACTTCTGGCAATGGCTTATACCTCTACTCCACCACATTTATCTGAAAGCTATAGCTACTAGTTATTTTTCAGGTTAAGATTGTACACACAGACCTTATCTGCCTCTAATTTATGATTTGTTAGATTAAATGACAAAGAAACATATGAAGAGCTTATTTCCCCTCAGCCAGGTACAATATTAAAATACTGCTTTCACATTAATTCTGCAGTGATATTTGAAATCAGTATCATTATATTTATGTTTGTTCGTCCAATGATTATATACAGTACGTCACAATATAACAACCCTATGCTAAGTGACCCATTAGATAATCTAATTCGTGTTCAGTGTAATGCACTGTGTTTCACTGTTGTGTATTACATAGTCAAAACGCTTCATACATGTAAATCACCACTTTTACTTAAGTGAAGGATCTGAATACTTCTTCCTCTTCACATTTCTGGTGACTTATCAGTTGCAACAAATGAGCGTCATGGTAAAAAAGCCTAGAAATAGGCAGTTAAACGGAGAAATGTGTGAAGTTGTGAATTTCAGTAGAGCTTCAAATCTAAGAAGCCCAAAGGTAGATATCCATCTTCATACCTGTGTCGAAAGTAATGACACTCGCTTGGAAAAGGTAAAGCGAAGTAAAGCCAAATGTACAAATAACCAAGTGGTTGGAGACATAAAGAGACACGCAGAACATGCAGAAAATGAGTCTCCTGTGTGTTGTCATCCACACTGACGTACTACTCCAGTAGATGCTTCATCTGACTCTGAAGTAAGGTAAACAGTCCCGGTGATATTTAATGGGCCTGCCATTTGTGAAAACCCCAGCATGTATTTGTTCCTGACAGAGAAAGACAAGAGAAAGTAAGCAAGAGACAGAAAGTGAAGAAGTGCTGAACAAACAGACTTTTGTCGCTCTTCCCCCCATGAAGGCACAGCTCGCCATATGTTTGAGTGCTCTGCTCTCTCTCAAGGGCTGCCAGGTGGATGATGGGTAAACAGGCTGACTTCCCCAATCCTGCCCAGCCCCGTGGGACAGGCGGTGTTTGCACAGCAGCACGGAGGAATACAGGAAATAGAGGAAATTCCATCATTGCCAGTTGTGCTGGGGTCCCCATCCCCCCCTCACAGGGCCTGCTGTAGTCTCATGCAAAGGGCAGCGCTGCTTATTTAAGCTGACTTAATGAAGATGGAGGGCACAGCCACACCCTGGACTTACACTGGGAATCTGCTGAATAAGGGGAATGGGAGCGTGGATGATACTGTACCTTTAAATATGTCAGCAGAGACAACCTTCATACCTCTTTTCTTCACCACTTTTGGAAGCCTGTTATAAACACAGGCCCAAACTGGACCGTTTTGTATAGCTTACATTAAGCCCCTTGCTGCATGTTCCAGGAGCGCTGGTCTGTCTCTTTTCCTTTTTTTAATCGTTGAAGTATCTCTGACCTCTTTCATGCTTTCAGAACACGAGCTCAGCCGACAGCCTCACAGTGAACCCTCGCTAAAAGAATTCTTACTCCTCGTCAGGTCAAGGCCAGAGTGTTTACACAGCGCAGCCGGTGAAGCTCCATATTGTTTAGACAAGCTTCCAAACACACAGCCTGGAGGTTGTCCAATTACCCACCCGCTAAGATGTGTGTGTGCCATCACTGCTTTGTACATTCTTCGTTTAACATAATTTAGAGCTTCAGTAAGATATGAGAAGCTATTCTTTTCCATACAGGGGTCTGTTTCTAACAAAACACTTTGATCTCACTGTAAATGTTGGCAGGTGTGTGTCTGTGTGTGTTTTTAAAGGCTATGCTCTTGCTCTTTCTCATGCATATATAATAGATTACATTATCTATGCATTTATTTAAGAATCCAAAACGTGGACGCTTTTTGATAACTTATCAGAACTGATTGTTCCCTCTCACAGTCTGCGTCTTGTCTACTACGTCTTCCTCTCTGTGTCTCCATGAGTGTCACCCACTCTGTCTCCAGCCTGGCTGTCTTTGTTCCTCCTCTTACTCTCTGTCTATCTGTCTTTTTGCAGGAAGAGAAGGGCATTTCCTGTGGGCTTGTTGATTTGGACTTCCTCAAATGCAGCGTGGGATTTCCCTTCATGAGAGCACAGACTAAGGTAGCTCCTACCGAGATGGAACGAATTGCACAGTGTTAAAGCTGCATGCGTTTTAGTGCATACCGTTGTATTCTCAGTAAAACACAGTGCATTGGTGTGTTTTGCTTGAAAAGCACATCAGTCATACTGTATCACATGCAAAACAGTCAGTGACACTCAGGTTTATTCTGTCTTTTTCTCTCCAGTATCATTTTGCAGTTATTTTTGACACAAGTCAGCTCTCTGGGGAAAATGACACACTGCAGTTCTTAGTTCAAGCAAAAAGGTGAGTAGCAGTTTTTTTTTTCATTTCTCTGAATAAAAATGCTGTTTCATCCACAAAGTTTTCATAGGAATTGAATCCAGAATTGATTTTCCAAAATAACTGAATAACTATATTTCTCCTCATCTGTTGTAGCGCCAATCCAGAGCACAAACTCTCTGACAACAGTTTAGATCTGTCCATCCCTCTGGTTCATGAGACTGACACGACTATTACTGGGTAAGAACATGACTAACATGAACACCCATAACAGCGTAGTTACTGGTATAAAAAGGCAGAGCTGTCTCGAGTTTGTATGCCTCAAACGGAGACTTGACCTGGTTGCTCATCTGTTGGCTGTCAGGAAGAGAAGGAATGCTTTTGTCAGTGTGGAACATGTCAACTTGAAAAGTCTTATCTCTGAAGGGTTTATCATAGCTCTGCTTCACAGAGAGATGTAAAACAGCCCAAATCCGCCAGAACTCTGACATCTGATAAGGCTGCTGTGTGTCTTTAATGTGAAGGGAGGCTTCAGAGCAAAGCTGGAGACATCTGACTCTTGTCTCAACTGCTGAGAAAAACTTTGCTGTCCAGCCAATAATATGACTGAAGACAGGGATTCTTATGAAGCTGTGTGCATTTAAATAAATGAATGCATCATCTTCTCCTTCTCTCCTGATCGCTGTGGCTACAGTGTGGTGACACCAAACTCATTTGTGTATGGAAACTCCATCGATGCCTCGCGCTTCGTTCAGTTGGAAGACATGGAGTGCAACTTTCAGCCTCTCAATCTCACTTTCCAGGTACTGGTAGCTCAGAGCATTTTGGATTTTCAGTATTTATGCATGTTTCTCTATATATTCACTTCTATTTTCCTTTGTCTCCATCTTTCCCCGTCTCCGTCTGATGCGGTTCCAGGCCATAAACAAGGGGCCCAGCAGGCTCCCTGGCTCCACTGTGGACATCAGGATACCCAACCGGCTGGCTGGCAGCGGAGCTGACATGTTCCACATCATTGAAACACAGGTGGATGCCAACAGCAGTCTATCTACATTATTTATCTAGCCCAAATCATTATTTATTAGTTTATTCACCTGCAGGCAGCCACATTTTTAGCTCATTTATCCAGCCAGTGCCTGTCGGTCTTGATCTCATCATGGCACAGTTACTTGTGTGCACCTCAGAGGACACTTTTATGGACAGAAAGCTGCCTTTGGTCATGGCATGGGCAATTTGCTTAGTGTGCTGCACCACTGGGTCAGTGAAAATCTGAGCAAAAGTGTTGATGTTGCTACTGAAACTAGCCGACCATTTCACAACAAAGAAACGCAATTCTCCCACTTGGCTTAAATGTTTTCTTAACCTTTGCATTGCTCCTTTCATATAGGTAGAATGTGGGGGGGCTCAAGCTGTTAATTGTATTTACTGTGAATGGGCAGACGGGGTTGACTGAATCCCACCCTCCTTGAGCCCATCTGGAATCACTTTCAGGGGATCAGACAGCTTGCACGAAACAGGAATGGGACACCTGCAGAGCTGGCTACTGCCCAGTACCATCCCAGCCTGGACCCACACATCATAGACGCTGTTAACACTGCGTCTAGCCTTTGGCACACCAGACAGTTGCATACTTATATTTTATCGCCAGATATTCTAACATTTCATACAGACCTCCATTTTTTCATACATGACATACGAGTTCCTGACTGTTGCTGGTCTAGTTTTTCCGCACAAAATCCCTCAGCCTTCGTTATTTACTGTGAAAATTCTTCTTCTTGTGAGGGATTTCACTATGTTAAAGTTAGTGCGGCCTATGAATCTTCACACCAGCAGTGGCAGCAGAAACACAGGACATGAGAAAGCGCGGCAATAAAAGCTCAGACATGCTGGGTGGCAGCAGAGCAGACAATGAGGAAGGCCAGAGGATATTTCCACCTCCTGAGTTTCAGGTTGGGCCGAGGAGAGGGGAAAGGGGAAGTGCTCCCTCGGGGGTGGGCAGTAAACCAGACACCTCTAAATCACTCCTTATGGGAAATCTGTCTGGGAGGGGTACCAGCATCTTTTAGAGGGAACTTCCTGTGAGTCCTGGAGACTCAACAATGGTGGGATTGGGCCAGTTTAGGTGACACAAGTGCTTGTGTCTACATTTATGCAGTCAAACCCAAATCCAAACTTATCTTTGCAACATCTGCTCCATGTAATTCTTATGTCTTCATTTGTGTTCACTGGATGTGATATTACCTGAAGTGTCGGTCAAAATAACATTTCTCCACCACTGTCCTGATTCAGGTGGCCGACGGCCGAGGGAACTGCACCCCTCACAGGAACCCGACACCGTGCACCATCCCCCAGGACAGAGAGAGCATCTTCCACTCCATATTTGCCTTCTTCACAAAATCAGGACGCAAAGTCTTGGTAAATATGCTGCCCTGAAGCACTTTGAGGTCACTGACTGTCACCCCCTGGGAGGACTCTGCTTGTTTTTTGTTTTTTTTAGTCGGTACAACATCTGTTTATCACGCCTCTCTCTCCCACACTTTCTCCTGCTCTTTCCTGACTCTCCGTTTCTTCTTCTCTTTTTTTTAAAGGACTGTGACCGGCCTGGAAGAGCGTGTATGACCATCTCCTGCAGTCTGGGTCCACAATTGAAAGAGGAGGCTTTGAGCATAGATATAAAACTTTTACTCAATACTGAAATCCTAAAGAGGGTAAGAAACATGTCACAAGCTTATAGATTTAGTCCAGGTTATTGTGATTGTAATAGTAACAGTAATCCACCCTCTCTCAACCCACAGGATAGTTCCTCTGTGATCCAGTTTGTGACACGAGGTAGCGTGCAAGTAAATGACAGAACAGTGGAGGTGCCAAAGGGCCTGCCAGAGGACATCTCTGTGAGTACATCATGAACTGTGAAAACGCCATCCACCTACACTGATTCCAATACTTTGGGTACCTAAAAAAGGTCAATTACAGCACACAAAATGACTGCTCTGAACATCACAAAGCTGTTAACAAGCACGTAATGACAAACAAAAGAATTACCACCTCTTTTTATCAGATCTCTTTTTAGCAGTTTAGCCCTTTTCAACTGATTTTTTGTTTTTTACAACCCACAACTTTAGTTCACTCTGGTTCACATCAAAGCTCGTTTCCAGGCACAGTTGTCCCATTTAACCAACTGCAACAGACAGGCAAAGTTAGCAGCTAGCTGGTGAAGAAAGTGGAGTATTTAGCATTTGGATGAAATAACCCTTTAAAGCTTAAGCGGATCCTAATTGAGGCTTGAGTCCGTGCATTCTGGTTAAAGGATAGGGGGCTCAGTTGGTTGCTCTGCTGGGAAAAATCTATCAGTGAGCATACATATTTTTATCTTTAGATCCACGGTCCATCATGGCAATCATGACGACCAGGGAACAGCTGGGGACTGTGGGTGTACTGTATGCTGGTACTTTTTTTGGGGGTCCTCAGCTGCGCTCAAGGGCAGACCCTCCCCCCCACTGTTATTTGCTGAGTGATTGAATGGCCCACCAGATCAGATGTGATGATTATATTGAGCGCCCAGCATGCTCGCAGTGGGATCTCTCAAGTGATTAGGGTGCTGACCGGACTGCCGCCCTGCTGACCCTAAGCTTCAGTCGTGCTTGGAAAATTCACACCCGCCATGAATGTGTCCATACCGTGCTGCTCTTTCAGCACTTAGTGAGTGCGCTCATTCCAGCCACTATTACTCCCCTAGGTTTTAGTGAACAGTTACCTTTTCCCTCAGGATGACTGCTGGCTAGAGTACACACTGCAAAGTATAATTTGTGGTCCCTGGTTGCATTGCTTACAGCTAGTACAGCTCAGTTTTTATCCCCCATGGCATGTAAACAAACTGACATAAATCAATGGCATTCTGTTGTAAGTACGCAAGCTACAAACTTAGCATCACAGAGCTGAGTTGAATGAACTTCACATTCAATCACACATTCCCAAAATGAACTGATTGCACAAGTTAAATTGGGAAAGTCAGAGAGCATCAACCAGTAGAGCTTTCAACTTTCTGTACACGCAAGTGCCTTGGCATGCATAACAACAGCTAGATTCCAGAGCTCAGAGTACAGGGGAGGTGTTAATGTGGGAAACTATTCAGCAGAGATTAATCTTCACTTGTCCACTTGGTTGAGTCTTGGCTCACAGTTGGCGTCTCATGCTGCATTTGTGTTCAAAGCCTATGTAGCACTGCACATTGAAGCAGTGAAATTCCACTGTCAGCTCTGAAATTGTTGTTTGCAGCAACAAATTATGCAGGATTATCTGACATTTGGGAGTCACACATTTATTTATAGTTATTTGCCTTTGTTTAAGATCATGAGTAAATAAAGCTGACTATTTCATGATCCCAGAATGCGTAGTTTTCCATTTAAGGCCTGAATGCTGACAATAAATCATGCTAAGACGTGCAGAGTAATGCAATATTTCCCTCAAGTTCAGTGAAAACCAATTTGAGCAGTCAAAGCAATTTTGTTGGAAATGACTCATGTACAGACGTATCAAACAGCTTCAAAAGAACTGTTAAAAAGCAGAATGGGAGCCCTTCACACATACAAAATGAGTGGTAATTATTAGAAAATCAAACAAAAATCAAAGCACTGGTGATAGAAAGTGGTTTACAATTATAGTGGTTACTTAATTACAATAAATACAGCATTTGTCACCAGACACTGCTTCTCTCCATTGCAGTTAAGCGTTATAGTGTGCATTGGGTTTAGTGAACATGGTTTGCTGTCAGTGACGGATTAACTAGCAGGTCAGCGTTCACTTGTGTCATGGGAAACAACCTAAATGGTCATATTTATTGTGGAACCAGGCTATTTTTTAGGAGTTGCCAAGCCTCCCGAAACAGACGAGATAACTCAGAATTAGCCTCAAGGCCTTCAAGAAATCAGTTTCAGGGCATGAAGCTTGAAATTGAAAAAGGGAGTAGGTGATATATTAGTTTGAATTGCACTGACCTAATAGGATGAATATTTGTTGGCATTAAACACATCAACGTGAAAAGAGTGGTGTGTTATGAGGCCGTGATGATCAAGCTTTATTACTAGTTCTATGATGTTATTCATACCAGTGATAATAAACATAAAAGCCAACTTTGTGTTGGAGGCAATGCTCAAGACTAAGCTGTCAGGCTGTGCATAGACAGAACAGAGCTGAGAGTTAAAACTAACATCTGCATGCTAACATGATGACAATTTTAGCATGCTAATGTTTAGTTGTTTGGCATGTTCACCACCTGGGTGTTAGCATGCTAACATCTGTTTAGTATCAATGTCATTAGTTTTACAGGTACTTTGTCATAAACCAAAATACAAATGGACAAATTTAGACAAAGTCTAATAGCATCCATGCATAGCATAGCTAGGACAACAAGAAATAAAAGTGTATTTTGCAGCACAAAAAGTTGTTTTTGTGCTGGAGGCTGTTTGTTGCATGTGGGGCAAGGGACACTGTAACCATCCTGCCCTGTCCTTGATTTTAAATCAACATTGATTTCGACTGCTTCTTGTGTTTCTTGTTTGTATGATTCATTGATTGAATGTGTTCTCTATGAAATAAATCCAATTAGTGTCATGTTTCACGCTGTATTTAGCTCTACATGTAGCTCCTCTTGAATCGCTAAAGCAGGCTGAAATAAGATGTGTCTTGTTGCACTACATTGCATCATTAGCAGCACATGACTTAATGAGTACTCTTTGTGTCTCTGCCCGTGTGTGACGTATTTCAGTGTGACTCACTGACTGACTGAAGTGTTGGTGTGTTTCAGCTGGTGTTCGAGGCTCTCCACAGTCAGGAGCCGAGGGGTTACGTAGTCGGCTGGATCATCGCCATCAGTCTGCTGGTGGGAATCCTCATCTTTTTGCTGTTAGCTGTGCTTCTCTGGAAGGTAAACACATCAACACACACTGATTTTTTTTAGAGCTTACAACATTAGTCATGAAACTGCTTGTTTTTCTCGCAATATTTTGCTGAAGCTGCAACAGTAAGCAAGAGGGAGTTGCCACAAACTTGTGTGTTGCAGCCTGAGGCCCTGTGCCTGACTCTGGTCAGATGACAGCACAGTATCCAGTTGTACAGAGACAGCTGGAGGTAGGGGAAGAGGTGGGGGCGAGAGCTTGCTTTGGGCCTTAAACAACCGTGAAAAGGACAAATCACAGACCGGACAATAATTCACACCATACCACTCACATGAAAGACGCATCTAAAAAGGAAATGGTAATTACACTGATGTCCAGAGGCCCTGTGAGCACAAAACTCCTTTTCTGTTTCACTGCTTCTTTTTCCACCGGGAATACCACAACTAAACTTTGGAATGTTGGTCCTGGGATACATTCCCCCCCGATCCCCAGGTCCTTGGATCTTGCCAAAATAAACCCCACTTACAAGAGCAGCACATGTCCTGTATTGCTCTTTTCAGGAAATGCCTGAGGAGAGTTCAGGTCTGTATCAATAAACTTAAGTAGTCAAATGCAGATAAATGAATGAGTCGTAGGGAGAGCGGCATCATGGCTTTGTTTAGATTCACACCAAGAATCTACTGCTCTCCCTAATCCTCTCATATTTCACTTATATTACACTTGGTAAATGCATGTTATAGGTCAGTTAAATGTAAATTAGCATACAATATTAGATTCCTAAAGAAACAACACCTTAGTACAGGGGAAATGCTTGATTTGCTTCCATCCATGCTGGTGGTTATGCCTATTAACCTCAAATTGAGTATGTTTTACATTACTGAGACCCAGTTTTTCAAACCGTGCCATGATGTTTTAAATTGAGTTCCAATTGACCAGACATCCATTGTTTTCCATTTGCTTCACTGCAGGAATCTCAATTTACAGATATTTATACGTTAAAGATGTATCCATTACAGTGACCTTAAGGTCGCATCACTTTTACAAGCTATGTAAAATCAAATCCAGAAGACAAGTAAGAAAATATTGTTATGTTAAGTACTTTTTTTTTTTTTACATTAAAAGTGTTGGTGGTCTGCAACAGAATCTCGTAAGTCTTAGGTGTCAGAGCACCCCTGAACCTACCAACAAGTAGGTTTTTACACCAGCCCCTTCTAGCTACATTATATTACAGTCTAAAAATGTATATATATCCCTAAGACTTGTAACACAAGTGCTCTCTTTAAAATGATATTGATACCAAAAAGTTGGAAAATCTAACATAAGGATAATAAATTTAGTTTTTCACAACCAGGACATTTTACAGTTGAATGCTAACTAATGCTAACTTGTAAGTACCCCCTACAGTAACATGTTTTTTAAATAATCACCAAATTACCATCAACACATATTTTGGATTTATGTACTACAATGTATTGTTACTTCAGGAACTAGATCAACATTTTGGGAAAGACACTGATGTTTAGTGAATATAAAGCTACAGTCAGCAGAGTGTTAGCTTAGCTTAGCACACAGACTGGAAACGGGGGAAACAGCTAGCCGGCCAAAGGTCACAGCTGTGCATTACCTATCTCGAGTAGCCTTGTTTGAGAAAATGACCGCCTCAAGAGAGGAAAATTTACCCTAAAAATCTCTGGAAAACACTGAGCAGTAATGTAAGTATGTATGAGTTGCAGTTAATGAACTCAAACATGCAAAACCACAGGCGTTTCACCCCTGGAGTCTGATCTGACCACAGATGCACCTCACTAACCACTCAAATGTTTGTTCCTCTCCTTCTTTGACAGATGGGATTCTTCCGTCGGCGCTACAGAGAGATCATCGAGGCTGAAAAGAACAGGAAGGACAGTGATGAAAGCTGGGACTGGATGGAAAAGAACCACTGAGACTTGCAGTGGAGTCGGGGGGTCCCAGAAGAGCCAATGAGATTAGGGATTGGGTCGGGTAGGATCCAATAGCACAGGGTCTCACTGCCTAGCCGCCCAAGTGGCACCAGGCCCTTCAGTCTTCCATATGTGGAAGAGAAGAATATTCTCCATATTTTTTGGAGACTTGATAGTTTTTTGTGGGTGGGGGTCCAGGAAACAGGCTTCTGAGGTGACAGTGTGGCTTGCCAGAGGACACTTGCTGTGGAATTCAGCTAATCTCAAAGGAGGTAACTCCCAGCCAGCTGAGCGGAGCTGTTGATGGAGACCCACATCCGTATGGGGATGTGGAGACGGCATGAATACTGGTGGACAACAAAACCCTCAGGGCTGTGTTACATAGCAAATTTATTTTTATACATACACTTTAAGCCATATTGTGTAAAACTGGGCTTCGAGTAGAGTTGGGGTTTTGAAGGCCATTATAAACATACTGTATCTGCAGTATGTTTTCCTAAAAGCACTGATGTTTGATAAGAATGAATGCCTTGGCTCCATAGCTTTACTTTAATGCCAAAGATTTGTCCTGTATAGTATATGATTGGAGTCGTTTGTATATTCAGTTCTTCCTGGGAGTGAAAGATTGTATCTTTTCTTTAGTATTTCTGGCTTATGAATATCTGTTTTACACATCTGACTGCCCCTCCCTCCCACAGATAATCGACCATAGTTTCTGTGTTTTAGACCCACACACACAATGATTAAAAGCTATGTCCTAATGTCATCTGCTAGTGTCTCAGAGGCAGTGGAGGCCCAGTAAAAGTGCTCATGGAGGTCATTAGGACCATAAAAGCTGCCAGTTACATTTCAAGCTTTGTGACTCTTTAAGCATTCCATTTGTTATGGCTTTTAACTGAGTTGTTTGCAGGTGATAAAAGTGGATGATTTTGTCAAATTTAAAGTTCTTTACTCTTTGCAGTGCTTTGAATTGACAAATGCCTCAGAAGTGCGATGCATAGAAGAGCAAATTATCTGAAGCCGCTTTTCCTCAAAGCTATTGCTCAGGTATGCAGCTGACTTTTTAGATGGACCCCCAAAATCTTCCAGGCTCAAATGAAGACATCGTAGTTGATTACGTTGTAAATTCTCACTGAAATATTGTAGGAAATCATTTACTCAATATCATGACATAAGATCTGATCATGATTTATTTCCAAAACCTTTCCAGGCTTCACCTAAGCAGCCCATATTTAATTTTACTATTATGTTATTAGGCATTGGGTTTTAGTGTGAAATATGAGACACATTACTCTCCACAGCCAGATGAAAGTCTGCAATGGGAGTCCACCTACAGTCATTTATAGGGGCCCATGGCATGAGTAATGCCCTAAAAATAGGTGGGAATGTGCTGCACTCAATCACTACACATAAACGAGCTCTTTGGGGCTTCTGGGAAAAGCTTATTTTAAGTCAACATAGAGGAATGTCAGCGTCCTAAAAATCTGCCACTTCACAGCTCCTCTGTACCCAAATTTTTACCCCACACGTTCTTTTTAAAGCTGGGCTTGATTGTGAACGCAATGAATTTTATATTAAATGTGCCCAGAGAAGTAAGAGTATAGCTATTATATACATTTGAAGAGCTCAAAATAACATGAAAAAATTTGTTTTGATGCCAATTTAGAAGAATTCATGGGTGATAATTAATTATATGTATAAAAAATGATATGCAGTATGTTAGGATGAAACCCTGCAGTCTCATGACTTTTGGAGTAGACCAGAGCCAGATTTAAATGTGCAATGCCAAAGAACAAAAACTATATTTTAATGTTTCACATTTTTCTGTAAGACTTCAGTGCAAAGACACTTTATGGCTCACTATGATTGCTTGTGCTGTAGGAATCTTTTCTTGATCCGATACACTTTATTTTACCATTTAATTCCACTGGCATGACAACATATACTGTACACATTCACGTCTTCCTCTGCATCTGTTAAAATGATGCATGCAGAGAAACCAACACTTGACATTTTGGTAAATTTTAACTGTGATGGTTATATTTTGTTTGTATGTTCGTTGTCACCGTTAATCACACCGTTATTTGGGGTTTTGTTCTGAGTATACTACTGTCACTGAATATCATTTCCATTATAGTGTGCTGTATGTTTGATGTTTAAAGATGTCTGAGCTGTATATTTATCTGTTGATAAATTGAGTGACATTTCATGGCTCCGTATGCTGTTTTTGTCATCATGAGTCCTGTGTTCACTTATTCTGATGGTGTGTGGTGCTCTCTGCTGGCAGCTTTGCTGTAAATGTACAGACAATACTCAATAATGTATATAAAAAAAAAAAAAAAGGTCTTACTCCATAAACTATATATTCAAAATTCTTGGAAAACTCTTAAGGGAACATTTGCAGTTGTGTTTACTAAAACATCAAGTTCCCTTAAAAGTAAAAGTAGTACGGTGCCACATTGGGCTCTTGAATTGATTACTATTTTAATGTGGTAGACTCTTAAAACCCAATCAGGTTTTTAAAGAGTAGTTGAACAGCTTGTCTGTTTAAGTGGGACACTGATAGTTAGTGCTTTTTACACAAAAAATGACTTTTTTTTTTAAATACTTTTTACAGAACATGTAATCAATTATGTTACAATCAACTGATAGTCAGTATACCCTAGAACTTTTTAATATAAATTACACAACCATCAATCTAATTAAAAAAAACACAATTGTGTTTTGTATTGCATTTATTAAGTCTATTATCAAATTCAAATGTATAATATTGTAGGAATGCTTTATATTATATTATTTATTTTAGCTTATGAAACATGTTTAGAAAATTGTCCCAATTGACGTGGAAATACTGCTCACACCTCAAGCAAATGTGAGACAGTGCTCAAATATGATTGGATAACAACAATGATGTTATGCATTCTTATCATGAACTGTGATCACAGGCAGTGTAGATTTATTAAAATACAATGTCTGTAACGTTTGCTAATTTCTACAAACTTTAAGCCCTTATGTTTTGTAAGGTCCAGTTCATTTCCCTGAGCACATGCCAGACCGTCTCTTTAAAGTTCAACCATGTCACAACAATGGTATTGACTTTTCAATGACAAGTCTTGATGTGGCAATATGTCTGGATGAAAAGTCTTAATTGGCAAAGCTTTAATGTCCAATTTTTGTTGGCTAAACTAAAATGAAAATAATAAGTGATAGATTCATTGATAATAAGAATACTCTTTAGTTGCATCATATTCTTCTTGCAGGAGCAGTGCTACAGCAGATTTGCATACACTACAACTATGTGAAGAAAGAAATGCTGATTAATCTTTAAACCTGGTGAGGTTGTGTGTTTGGTCAGGTGACCCCAGTTGCTATGAAACAAAGCACAAGCTCCTCTGTAGAGTGCAATGAATTATTAATACAGCTACCACAGTGAATACAGCCGGAGCACCACAACAGATGGACCTGCTGGTTTTCTTTTGACCACATAGAATCGCTCTGCCAACTATGTCCGCTTCATTGGATCATGGGTTGATCAGGACTGCTGCAGTGGAGCAGGTGGTTGCACCGATTGCAAGTCATTTATGCCACTTGGTGCTGCTCTGTGACAGCACAGATGAACCTGAACACTTCAGCCAGCTGGAGGCTGCAGCCCAGGCTGTGGCTGCAGCTACTGAGAACATGGCAGCAGTGGCCTCCAGGTATGTACAGTGTGGAGCTTACTGAGGTTAAGACCAGAGTTTTCATGCACGAGGCTACAGGCATGAATAACACGTGACCTCTTATAATTTATATAAGAGACTGAAGTGTGATATATTATCAGATAAACACCAGGTGCTTTACTTCCAGGCACATACGTGAGACAGATGATGAAGTTTTGCACATGGAGATGTTGTCCCTGTTAGTCTGCCACCGTGTCTGGACAACATGTGCTGCTGGCAGCCCAGAAACTCAACATCCAGCCCAGTTTAACTGAGCACAGAGAGGAACTCATCACTGCCACACAGAGCGTCTTCCTGCAAGTAGTCAAAGTAAAGTATGGTTTTTCTTTTCTGCAAAGTTACTAAATATACATTCAATGTAGATATTATACTTTTTAAACTTAACAGAGATGTTGTAAATACCAGGTTAAATTTATCTTATTAGTGAGGACAATGAATCCAATGTTAGTAACTGATATCTGTCATGTCATGCTAGCATGCAGTAATTTTTGAAAGGGGATTACATCAGTCACAGCTTGTAAATTGGAAAAAGGGCACAAAAGTCTACTTTGTTACTGACACTGTCATAACTGTTTATAACTCTGCAGGGGTATAACATCACATGGTGCGTGACGAACTCTTCTTTCTTCTCTTTGGTTGTGGGAAATGCTGCCTGAATCTGCCAAAACTATTTCAGCACACTAGAGTATCAGATTTGAATACAGCAATTTGTGTAATTTGAGTTTCAACATTTTCTGGAAACAATAGCTGTTACAGTGAGAACAAAGCAGGCATAATAGCATTTCTTCCCATCATTGTCCAAGGTTATGGGAAGAGATTGCCACATTGACTTTTGTCTTCACCCATAATTGCTATGGTCATAATATTATGGACTCTTTCTGCAAAACAAGTTACTTCATATATGCAGTAGCCTACCTGCTCACCACAATGAAGAACTTTTTTTGACTTACAGTATATGCATACAAACCTAGCTTTCATTTCTATTGTAGATTTTATATCTGGTCATCACATTTAATCAGTGACATTATTGCATGAGTAGATCATATTTATCATTTGCACACAAGAATACACTCACCATGTGGAAATATGAACAAAACTAAGAATCCACAGCCATACAAGCAGCTCCGTGTGAGACTATTAAGGCACATTGTTAGCTAAACGCTAACATCAGCATGCTCACATGCTAACATGTTGAACTAGAACATGGTATACCTCATACCTGCTAATCATCAGCATGTTAGCACTCAAATTTTTACTAATTAAGCAATGTCAGTAGTTTTGGCAACATTTTGCCGTTAGCTAAAGATGCTAGACAAAGTCAAATTTTAGTTCATGGCCATGCGTGTCTGAACCAGATTCCATTAAAAATCTGTACAGTTTTCAAGACATTTCATTAAGAAAAACCTCATTGTGGTAAAAGAGGAAAAGTCAGGATGATCAAAGTCAGTAGGCTTCATCCTCTTTGGACCATGAATGTTTTTACTACATTTCAGTTGTTGAGCAAAACATAAGAAATTGTTCAGCATCAGTATCTAGTCATCTTATTTGTCTCTCTGCTCTTAGGTTCTGATTGTGGATGACGATGCTACTATAAGGAGAGTTGTAGCTGCTGCCGATCATGTTTTGGAGTGCCTTTCTGAGCTTGGCTCTTCCTCAGACATCAAATCTCTGCTCAAATCTTTCCAGGTGTTTTCTCAGGCTCTGCTCCTCCTCAACAGTCTGACAGTGGAGAGAGCAAACTCCTTACAGGATCCCAAACAAACAAAACAGCTTCTTGATTCCTTGGAGACCCTGAGAAGATGTATCTCCATGCTGCACACAGCCATGTGCACAACCATCAAACACCCTACAAGTGAGCAGGCACAGGCAGCCAAGACATACATTCTGGACAAGGTGCAGGGCACAGTGGGAGATATTATTATAACCCTGAAAAGTGAATGCCTCAGTGGATCACTGGGTCATTGTGGGTATTACACAGAGAGGAGGAACAGTCTGTTGCAACTACTTAGTATTTCCTCAACATCCTCAATCCGAGGCTGTGGTTTTGATAGCCTGGTAAGAGATCTTGTATTTCACTGTATGGCTGTGGCAAATTCTTCTCGTAGAGAGTTTCAGCAAAGAGTTGTGGGACATTGTTGTCACATCCTGCAGTTCTGGTCGGACATAAAAAGGATTTTAAAGTCCTCAGAGGATCCTGATGATTCTGTGCAGAGCCTTGAGAAAATCTGCACTTTGTTCGTGCAGCAAATACAAATGCTTGACAAAACTTTGATGACCACTGTTCTGTATCAAGTCTTGGACACATTTCTTACAGCTTCTTCAACAGCTGAGGAACTTTTGAGTGTGACAAGACAGGTCCTAGTTGCACATTCTTCTACAAAGATGGATTTGAACTTTATTCAACCACTAGTTGAGGATTTCATATCTTCCACTGACAGAGTAGTCCAAATGGCTAATTTTATCTCAGCTGTGGCTGTTGATGCAAAGAGTTTGGAGAATGTGGAGAACTCACGAGCAGGCCTTACAAGACTTAGAGCTCGGATCGCACCTCTTTCACTGGAGCTAGCAGATAATTCAATGCAAACTGTTCAGAAGCTTCATGAGGTGTGTCAAAAATGGGAAGAAGAGACGAGTCAGCTTCAGGATGCTCTCAGTGATGTAATGGATGTCAGAGAGCTCACCAGTATTGCTATTAATGAGATCATCAATGACCGACATGGATGTGACACAGCGTACAGAGAACAAAGCTATAAAATGTTTAATGAATATGCAACAAACCTGATTTGTCACATGAAGCTGGTGATTCAGTCAGTGAGGAGGTACTTGGACAGAAGTGATAACCCCATCTATAGGAATGGCCTCCTGGTCCTGCTGAAACAGGTTCAGTCATCACAAACCAATGTGTGCAAGTCAGTCAGAGATATGCTTTTAGGTTCCAGGCTAAATGTGGAGGTATATACTGCTTTTTCAGATAATGTTGCCATGGCTGTTCAGCATTTTAAAGTGCTCAGGCAGGGGCTTGACGGCCAGCAGCACCCACATCTCCTGAGCCCGCTGCGAGAGGGGGCACGTCAGCCTGAAATCTCACAGTCATGGTTACCAGACATCTGTGAACTCAACCTGGATAATATGAGAAGAGGCTCTGATTCTCCTATTTTGGAGGTCATGGAGAGGGATTTGCAATCTGAACATGCAGAAGAGCACTCAGATGAGGAAACCATAGATGCAGAACTGACTCATAAATATGACAGCGATGATTTAAAGATGCCAGCTGTCTCTGATGAGCCCAGACTGATCCATGAGCCTCTTGAATTTGACCTTTTACCCCTCCTGTATGAAGTTGTAGCTGTGACTAAAGGGAAAGATGTGACAGCACTCAACCAGGCCTGCACCGGTGTTCTTGAGTTGTCAAACTGTTACGCTCAAGCTGCAAGGGAAGCGTTGGCCATTGTTGACGCGGTTGATGGTCAGACGTTGGAAAGTTTCAGAGCAGAGCTGGTGTCACTGACTCCACTGCTTGTCCAGACAGCTCAAGAGACGGCGATGAGCTCAGCAATGAGTACAGAGGGCATCTTCAAACACAGCACACAGTTTTCTGACCTGATTAACAACACCAGAAAGGTTTTATTGCCAGTGGCTGGAACCTGGTATCATGCTGTTTTCACTGAGCTGCGAGGAAATCTGCCAGACATGGCAACTGCTGTCAGACAGCAACTAAATGAAGTGGTGACTTTATGTGCTGATGTAGTCCAGCTCTTGACATCATCTGATTTAATGAAGTCAGAAGGAGATGGTCAAGAAACATTCAGCATTTTACACAGCAAGCTGAACAAAGCCCAGAACAACACAAGGTATCTGGTAGAGTTCTCTTCATCACTGGAAGGACAGGTCGACCAACTAGAGGGACTTTGCATCCTTTGGGGCCTGTCTATTCAGATTTTGCTAAATTCTCTTGACAAGATTTTGGGAACGTCAACTGCAATGAACCACCTTGGCCCTCAGAAACAGCTATCAGCGTTGTCTGAGAGCTCGCTTCGAGTCCAAGAGGCAGCGAGGTTGACCAGCCTCAATTGCAAAAGTGCTTACAAATCAAAACAGTTAACAGGATACCGGGATGAACTAAAAACACTGACTGAAGCTTATCTTAAAGCTGCAGAAGAGCTTGAAATGACACCAAGTGTGATGCAACTTGCAAAGTCAGAATTCTTTCAGCGACATCTTTTGATCAAAATTAAAATGCTTTCTGGTCACTTAAGCAAAGCAAATAAGGATTATGACAGCGCACTTCAAAGCCTTGTTGGCATTGCTTATTTAGCTGCTAAACAATTTAGAGAGAACAACGCAGAAGATGCAGAGCAGAAATTTGAAAATGCAGCACAAACACTTTTTGAAAGTGTAAAACTTGCCACCAAAAGAGTTGAAGACTCCTTACACTATATCCGTGACCCACGTGTCCGCTCTAATCTGAGGTCTGTCAACGACCACCTGTCTTTTCAAATCTCAGATATAATCAGTCGGGCGAGGCTCATGGTAGAGACTCACTACATTTGTGACACACTCAGTCTGGATGTGCAGATACAGTCCTGGTCAGCCAAGGCTCACTACGTGGTGGAGGAGCTCAAGAAGCAAGATGGGATTCACCAAGAGGCTAAAGAGCACATCAGAGCTGGTCTACTGGGCAGAACACCTGAGGATATCACAGACATGTTGTCCACAATCCCACCTAAAGTCAAAGAAGCAGAATTTCCCTCTGACATAGCAGGGATATCCTGGCAGAAAGGCAATATAGAAAATGTGGCAGAACAGAATATGAACATTGCAGCTGTGGCCAAATATGGAAGTATGGAAAAAGATGTAGGTATCTCATGATTAACAAGACTTTACAGCTCAGTGATTCCCGTGTGTCACAATAAATAATTTGTCTATATTTCTCTAAAGGATGGTTTCTGGTCTGGCGCATTCAAAGAGGCTTCTGGCCTGACTGACACATCCCTTTTTTTAAAGCAAGAAAGTGACAGCTGGGATTCCAAAGACAACAGAATTGTCCAGGTGACCAGGAAGATTGCTGACACAATATGTTACATGACTCAGTACCTGAAGAAGAAAGGCCCAATACCGGTAATGACCATCAGGGGACACTATATTACCTCGATCTTGGTATTTGCAAGGCACTCTTGTCCACAATGATTTCTTTTGTTCCAGAATAAAGAGGCATTTGTCAATGCAGCCAAAGATGTGATTTCAAACTGCCAGTCAGTAACTCAGTTTATCAGAGTTATTACCAACCACTGCCTGGATAAACAGTGTACGGTTGAACTCTCCCTCGTAGTCGAGCAGATTCTCACCATCACCAACCAGCTCAACATCATCTCCAGGTCAGAAGACTTAGGCTGCAATCTAAGCTTTAAAAAGAAAGAAAGAAAGAAAGAAAGAAAGAAAGAAAGAAAGAAAGAAAGAAAGAAAGAAAGAAAGAAAGAAAGGAAATGAGATGTTTTCTCTTTGCTTTACCTTTACTCAGTGTCAATGCTGTCACACCTGGGTGCAAATCATCTGATGAGATCCTGGTGAAGAATGTGCAAAATCTACTCCACACAGTCCTGCGTGGGGTCCACGCTGCAGAGACAGCCTGCATGACAGTAAATCTGACATCAGAAATCTGCCTAAATCTGTCATGATTTAGGCTAGTTTAGATAGATTGATCATATGAAGCTTATCTGTTATGTCACGTTGTGTGAGAACTGTCTCCTGAGCCATTAAAACTGTATAATTTCTCTTTTACTCCAGGGTTTGAGGCAGCCTGAACCAAACTCAGATGGCGCAGAGGCTACAGCCTTGTGTTTCCAGTGGAGGAGGAAGCTGGAGATCCATCGAGCCCAACAGACCAGCAACCCAGAGACTGATGAGCTGGGTTTGAGGAAGACTTCATCTCACCCTGTAGCACCCAGTCTTGCCCCACCAGTCAATGTGACCTCTACCCCCTCAAAACACAAGTAGTATTTGTGTCACAAGACATAAGAAGACAGATCACATTTTTTGTTTTCTATTTGATATAATAATAATGGGAAATCCACTTTACCATTGGAGGGAGATTTCACAGACTGTCATCCTCAAGGACACTTCAGCAAATGAAGCTGAAATTTGATTTAAATTTGGAAGATGTATTCAGATCTTTTACTTAAGTAAAAGTACCACCAGAACAATGTAAAGCCACTCTATTGCAAGTGAAAGTAAAAGTGCAAACATATATAATTTATTAAAAGTAAAAGTACTTGATCTGGTCACTGATGTGGATCTAGTTTGAACTGCTTTACATACAGCACAAGTAGTTTAGTGAAGTGTTTTCCAACCTAGGGGTCAAGTTTTTCTACAAAACTCTGCAGTAATTTTGGAGACTTTTTATTTATCTTTCCATTTCGTGAAATACTGAATAAATTGACCTCTGTGGGTCTCAAAGAGTGATTCAAATGAAACCATAATGTTTTGGTTTGGATAAGGTTTTCTTGTGTGCTGTGGAGACATGTGGGGCTTTGTTTCCTGCGTTTCCATTTTTGGCAGAGGCTGGGCGTGGTTCTCCAGGTGGCTGGGAGCTCCAACACAGCTGGGACTCATCACAATCAAGCACAGCATAAAGGCTGTGGACTGCAGAGGACTCGTTGCTGGATTGTTTCTGCTGCTTAGTGGTATTGTTGGCCATTACCAGTTCTACTTATGAGTATTAGTATGATGATATGAAAGATCCCCCAGTGCCTGATTCCCTGTGTCTTTTTCCCTTTTTGATCCGTGAGTTCACCTTCACCCGATCCTCAGCTTCACCTGTGCCTCCACCACCACTTGCCCTCAATGCAAATACTCACACAAAGCTCTGTGCGCTCCAGCGTGCCTCTGAACTGCTCTCACCTTGTGCCTCACCTGCTATTCTCAGGACTTCCCAGCTACGAGTTTCCTTTGTACCTGGAGTCTCCACTCATTGCTCATTCAATAAATTCCTATTTTACCCTTACTCCCTGTCTGTGTGTCCACTATTGAGTCAAAATCCTGCCGAAGCATAACACATCTTTGGTAGAACTACAAACAACTCATAGATATCTGAGTGTGACATGAGCCCTCAACCAGACAGTAAGTGATTTATGCTGTATCTTATAAGCTTCCCTATTTTCCGTAAATAAAAGTAATAATCTCAAAAGTAAATAATGACTATTGCTGTCAAACAAATGTAGTGAGGGAAAAAGAACAAAATGCCTCTGAAATGTAATGGAAGTATAAAGAAGTATAGTAGCATAAAATGTAAATACTTACTACTTGAGCAAACACTAGACCTGTTACTAAACCAACACGCTCTAAGATTGCAAGATTATGTTTCATCTCTTTATTTCAGATATTCATAACAAAATCACTGAGATGTGATGGGAATATGTGTTGTTAAAATGTCATACAGTATTATTACAACAATAACCACTATATTGACAAGGGGGGGAAAAAAGCATAATTCATTAAAACACTCAAAACCAGACTGTACACATGATACAAAATAGGCATTTACAATGTGACTTATGAAAACAATAAAAAAAGTACATAGCTTAGTTTCAGTCAAACATGGATAGCTCATCTTAGCAGACCGACAACTGTCAAATAATACAAACTGCCTCGATTGATGCCACCTGAAGCCGACAATGTTCGCTCTTTATAGCACACATAACCCCGTTTAAGTTCACCTGCAGTCAACTCCAACAAAACTCAATACTAAACATATTCATAAAGGTCATATTTGTATCATATATATCTGCATCTCTCTTTTTATATAGTACACCTTTCTTTCTTTCTTATTCTGATGAAAACAAGTGAAAAACCTGCTATGTACAAGCTTGTTAGCAGTGAGTGTTTGTGGAACGACATCGACAAATCAAATTAAGTAGCCAATATTAATTAACTCCACTCACTGTCATCAATATGTTGTTACAAAAGCCTACAGCAGTAACGTTATATTCTCAAACACTGAGGCCACTTCATGAAAAAAGTCAAAGTACAATGTAGAAATTGAACTGTAATATTGTAAAATCACACGTCTTCTCAACTAAGCAGGGAGCTGTCTCATACTGCACAAATATTTCAGCAAGCTGGCTTGATTGTAGAGACTTTAATCTAAAAACACAAAGCTGTGAAAGGCAACAACAAGCAAACATTGCTACACAAACGTCTGTACCTCAACATCAGCCAGTGTAGCCCGAATGTGCCTGTCTGAGAAACGTGCGGTAAAAAGAGATTCTGTATCTGACCTAATTGTATCAGATGATGACAAGTCACAAACTCATATCAGGGTGTGTGGTAAAAAAAATGTAAATGTTCCAGAAAGCATCTGTTGACTCCTTGTGAAAAAAATCCCTCTCATAAAAGTGAGCACAAACATAAAAATCTCATAATATAAAAGAGTCTTGAAATAAATAATACAAAAGTTCTCAAGGGAATTCTGACAAGTGTGGCTTGATCGACTTCATCATCTCTGTGCGTGTAGAGTGAATGATCTGTTCTACAGAGCGTACTGCCTGCTCTCTTTCTGATTGTTTAAAACATACATGAAAATTACACAATGATAGAAGACCTTAACGCGCTTCAGAAACACACATTTCAGCATTAATATGATTATGTTGAAAGGAACTATACACTGTGTCTGTGCACATATCGAGTATCGTCTCCATACTGACAAATGTATGGTGCACTAGATAGTATTGGATTCTATACAGGATCGTTTATATACAGAAATAAATAGGTTTGTGTAACACTAAATAAAAGCTAATAGTGTTTACTGACAGAAAGGGGAAGCAGTGGGATCAAAGGTCTTGAACACATCCTTAAGTGTCCTGTCATCTGCCTCCTCCTCCGGATCGTCCTGTTTTGGTTCTTCCTCTACGGCCTCCTCTTGCTCCTTCTCCTTCTTTTCTTCTGCCTCCTCTTGTGCTCCTGTACTGCCCTGTCCTCCTAGTTTGGCCTGCCTGGGGTCAGTGTACTGGGGTCGGATCAGCCCGGCCAGTGCCTGGATGGGGAGATTATGAACTGCAGGAGGTTTGACAGGTGAGGCAGGAGGCACTATGGGAGAACTGGAAGGTTGAGGCTGATCTGAAGCCACGTCTGTGCATTTAGTGTCTTCAAAAGAGCTACTTTGTTGGATTGGAGAGAGTGACGGTGGCGGAGTATTGTCTTTCTTATCTGGGTGTTTGAGGATCCCTGCCTTTTTAGGAGGCTCTGCTTGCTCCCTCTGAGCCTGCTCGGTTTGATTACGAGGATCATACAGACTGATGCCGCCAAGGATTGTAGTGGGACTTTCTAGCCCTCCTCCAGAGGATGCCAGGCGGGGGGCATATGGAGGCAGCTTCTCCGGCTCTGGCTTGGCTCGAGCAGCATGAGGAGCGGAGCTAACGCTGGCCTTCTGTAGCCTGGGGTCCACAACACCTCCTCCAGATGAGGGTTCTTTCTGACCCAGAAGCTTGGAGTCCAGACTGCCTGCACGCTTGAGTCTGGGGTCCAGAGACTTCTGCTGACGCGGATCCGCAGGTCTTTCAGTGGAGGATCGAGACTCTAGAGATCCAGAGGACAATCGACTCATACGTTCCTTCAAGCGTGCAGCAGCCAGTCTGGGGTCAGTCGGCGGAGGGCTGATGATGGGAGGGTGGTCAGGCAGGTTTGTTCTGTTCATCTGAGCATCTGCGATTAGGGGTGGAAGGGGCAGGTTGATGGAGTGTTCCTGTTTGGGAACCAGGGAAGGGATGAGGTCCTCAGGGGCCCACACCACCGTCTGAGCAAAGGCTGGCCGCTGGAGCAAGATGTCCACCCGGATGTGGCTAAACTGCTTTAGCTGGCAACGAGGGTCCCGCAGCAGCACACCGGGCCCAGCTTCTAGAGGGATGAGAACGGCTTTGTCCCTGAGCTCCCGCTCTCCTTCATCATCCTCATCTCCTGTGGGAGGCTTCTGAGGACCAGGGTGGCTCTGCTGGCGATAAGAACTCGGCTCCATCGGTCTCATCTTCCTGGGGTCTCTAGAGAGCCGTGGGTCTGTAGCTCCATCCGACTCCTTTTTCATATCTGGGGGTCGCTGTCGAGGGTCTGTCTTCACACGGGGGTCACTGGGTGGGGCCCTCTCCTTCACAAGCCGAGGGTCACCCAGCACTGGAGCCACTGTGGCAGCCTGGGTGGGCTTGGACTGAGACTGCTGCATCTCACTCTGCTTCTTCAGAGATTTAAGGATGGAGGAAACACAGCTCCCATCCTCCTCATCGCTGGAGTACCAGTTTGTAGTTTCATCTGCCAAAAAAAAGAAAGAAAGAAAGATTGTATCATATTTAAATGTTTGCTCTCTCAAAGCACATTTGTGAATTATCCGTGTATCAACACCGTGTCTCATCTGGGCCTTGTTTCAAAAAGCCGGTTTACTGATGTATTTGGATAATTTTATTGGGTAATAGAGGTCTTGTTACTTCAGCCTGTGCTCCATTTCTGAAGGAGTTCTGCTTTTTATCTTAATTAGTTCAGCAAACCTGCTTCTTGCCCCTGGGACTTACCTCTGTTTGCATTATCATCCTGGCCCTCTGCTCTCTGTGGCTCATTCCCCTGTGCATGTGACTCTTGTTGTTGTTGCTGTTGTGTCAGATGTAAAAAGATGGCTTTCTGTACTGCTGGTGGTAAAGACTGCAACTGTGACTCTGCACCCATCTGCTGCTGGAGGTTCTGTATGAAGGCCAAGCTAGGGTCTACCAGATTGAAAATAAAACAAAAAGATGTCTGCCATTTCAGTAACAGTTATGAGGTAATTAACCTATTGGATAACCAGATGAATGTCACACTGACCTCCTTGTTGACCCATGGCCTGGTTTCGGAGGAAGCTGCTGAAGAACTCTACTGGGTTCTGACCCATCGATGGAAAAGGGAAGAGGCTTTGCAGCATCTGGAGATCAGGTATAGGAGGGAACGGAGGCCTCTGCATACTCATCTGAGGGTTGATATTATGTCGGTTTCCATGGAAGGGTGGGGGCTGACCAGGGGGGATTGGTGGCTGCATTGGAAATCCGTGTGGTGGGTGTTGTCCGGGTGGGCTCTGCGGCATGGGTGGCACAGTAGGGTGACCCATGGGAACAGGTGATCCAGGGGGAGGAATAGGAGAAGGCACCAGACCTCCACTCTGCGGGTCCTCTGGGCCTCCACTGAACTGAGTGGTGCCTTCACTTTGATTCTGGGAGAAGTTGGAGCCGCTGAAAAATAATGTGCACAAGCAGACTCAGGGTGAGCTCCAAACACTCTGGAGAATTTGATTACATTTTTTCATTTGATTACAGATTATCGTGGTTACCTCAGACCAATTTTTTGTGCCAAGTTTACAGTCGGTTGAACCTTGATTTCAAACAGGGAGGGGATCTTCTTCCCAGCTTGGCCAGCGGCTCCATCTGTGGGACTACTCTGACCAGGGGTGGGCAGCAACCCCACCCCAGGAGGAGGCTTTGGAAGTGGGGCGATTCCCTGCTTTCTCAGATCCTCCAGCTCCAACTCGTCCTCACGGGCGTTCTCCTCCTCAGTGTTAATGATCTAACAAATGAGTCAGCAAGAGAAACAAGATAATTGTTGGTTGTTAGACCTGACACTCTCTTGGCATAATCCAAATCAAAAAAGCACGTTTTCTTCTTGTGTTACCTTTTCAAGCAATTCTTTGGTCACATCAGTCAAAGTCTCGTGGGAGAACTTGCAGTTGTCTCCTTGATAACATTTGGCTCCTGTGTGAAAGAACTTGCACGGGTATTCATGTGCAATCACAGGTTAAGGCATGAGACTAATTAAAAGGTGTAATGAGATTTCAGTTAATTATACCACACAATTATACCAATGTAATTAAAAACAGCTGTCATGATAAGCAAAGGATATTGTGCATGTAAATGCAATTATCTCCTTTGCTGCAGTATCCTTGGAGGTAAAATTTACAAAGCTCCTTTTTCTTATCTGGTACGACAAGCTCATGTTCAAACTTGCACTGTTCCCCCTGCATGAAGAAAATATTCTATTATCGTTCAAATATTTCAGCGTAAATTGTCATTACATTATTAAAACAAGCAAAATAGCATTAGTGCTATGATACCTTGATGCATCGACCCTCCAGGAAATACTTGCAGATGTATCGACCATTGTGTTCAACCGTGTGCTGGTTGATAAACTCCTTGCTCATGATTGGCCGTTTCTTCTGAAAACCAGAAGAATTTTTTCCATCCTGTGAAACAAAGGAAAGTTTTGTCTTCTTCTAACTTGTTAATGTTCAGTGTATGCCAAAAGGATTTACAAGTTATCCCATTTTATTGATGTTGTACACAGCGTCCCGCCTTTTTTAAAATCAGGATTGTTCAATAATACCAATACATCTGGCTGAATAACCAGGGGCATACTTACAGGAGCCATGTCTTCCATACCCTGGTCTCCTCCTCGGCCTCGTCCACGTCCTCCCCAGGGTTTGCCCTTCAGCTTCTTGTTCTTGTTGAGCATCCCGCGTCCTCTTCCTGGTCCACTCCCTCTTCCTCTTCCCCTCTGCCCAACTGAAAAAGGCATTTTAGATGAAGTGATCAAACTCTGTGTATCCTTACCGATGCATACCATTACATTATCACATAAAACACAAAACCTTTTATCTTTCACAGACATGATCTGAAATGAAAAGCGTTCATACACTGCTGTTGTTTCATCCCCCTCATATTTCCTCTCTTCATATGGTCTTTAGCATGGCGTGCCTTTCCCAGACTCTGGGAAGTCGAATCTTTCGCCTGCGGATACTCGGACATGTCATCTTCGTAATCATCCTCCTCTTCATCGTAGTCATACTTGTCATCACTGTAGTCACTGTATTTGTCAAAATCGCTGCTCTTGTGTGGCGGAGACTTGCCATGTCCTCCCTTTGAATCTCGTCCATGCTGTCAACAATCAAAGACAAGGTGTCACACACTAATGCTTACATGAAAATATAGACAGAATGGCAGCAGCGATGAGCTCACCTGAGACGACTGGCCATCGGACTCGCGGCTAGATCCCTGGTTTTTCCGGTTTTTGGGTCTTTCTACTCGGTCGTAGTCGGAGTCATAACTGTCAGAGCTGGAGCTGCTGGAGGGGGAGTGGTGCTGAGGAGAGGGTACAAAGGAGAAACATTGAATTTGGAATGAGTTCACAACACGCTTTAACTGCAGCAGCAGTGAGATATATTAAGTTGAAATAACAAGTATGATTGCATCCTACTTTCTGTCTGTCACGCCTCCTCCTCTTAGACCTCCTCTTCTCTCTGGTCTTTTTGTATCTTTTCCTGGAGTGCCTGTGAGTCTTTTCTTCTTTCTCTTTAGCTTTTTCTTTTTCCTTTTCTTTCTCTTTGTCCTCATTCACCTCTGTAGCCTCTTTGTTCTCCTCTTCAATTCCAATCCCTTCGTCATCTATTTCTCCATCTTCCAGTTCGCCATCCTCTCTAAAAACAGAAAAACAGTCAGTGCAGTGAGTATAACTGTAAGGGTTTGTGTCCTGTATGTTTTGTCTTACACACAATCAAAATGTTTTCACATCATGAGCAGATAATCTGGAACTTTTCCCCTCGTTTGGAGCAAAGTAGCAAACCTCACCTCAGAGTTTTCCAATACACTCCAAACCTCTGCACTAAAAACATCCTGTCAATAACTCAAGGCTAAGTTCTGATTTCCTGTGAACCACTTTGTAGCTGTTGTATGGAAACTGAAAGAAATTCAACCTCAAGTTGAGTAAAATCTATGAAAACCTCAGATTTATTCCGTGACTTCATAATGTAATTTTATATTATATATTATTCAGCACACGTTGCCAAGTCAAAATCTTTATGACAAAGGTCTGCTGTAAAGTAAAAGCAAATTATTCTTATTTAATTAGCAAAGTCACAAACGTTTTGATTGAATTTCAACTAAAGCTATCAGGCTGAACGGCCTGAGTACGCATGGAGGAACTCTCCAAAAGAATAATTAAAAGGATACAAAATGTTACGTCAATTGATGGACGCTGGAATACACTGAAATTAATGCTTAAGGACATTTCATGTAAAAAGTATAACTGTCCATGGGAAACCATTTCATATAAAAGTATGATATACATTAGTATCAGTGTTATTATTATGCTCATAACATGTTATGTCAGCCGCTTTAAAAACAAAGTGCAGGTAGGAGCATGAAACGAAGACACCGTGAAATGGGAAAGAATGTCTATCCACTGATCCCTGTCTGTCTCCACAGGGACGAGATACCTCTTCTTCTGACACCAGTGCATATCAGGCCTCACCATGACACCATCCCCATCTCAAGGTACCACAATACTGTACCTAAACTCAACTTTTAGTCCAGTTACAGCAGCAGAGACCCCAACTTGTTGCATATGGTAAGAGAAAACTGGCATAAAACTACCCTTCCCTGTTTTCATGTGTCCATAATCACATATCTAACTGAACAGTGATAACAAATACTGGGAAATACTTAATACTAGCATCACTGTTAGAATACAGTTTAAAAGGATGGTACACAAACATCCCACCATAATGACTCAATACATATAGAAAAATAGATTTTCCAATGATACCATCATTACAGTAATACAAGTGCAATAAAATAACAATCTCCCTATTTAGCACATACAATCAAACATGGAGTCCCTATTGGCATTCTGCATGTCTTTTCTGACCCTTTTTAAGAACTTAAAGCAGTGATCGATCCATGTAACAGGGCAAATTCATGCCCCGAGTGAGGCACGGACGGTCTGAGACAGGGACAGATCCACGTTCAACAGCTGAGGCGACACCAACTTTTGTTCCAGCCAAACACTACAACACCTTTTACATCTTCTTTGTTGTGTCAGACCGTACAATCACCTGGTGAAATCTTTGGTTTGACACCAGCAAATTTTTGGCCCTCTTTCTTTACGTCATCTGGCAGCCCTGTTAGGACCAGAGACCAATGGCAAGGACACTGACATGGTCTAAACCCAGTAGAAGCCCATCATCTCAACCCTACATGAACTCTGTCTCAGCAGTACAACCAGGTGTCCGCTAGGGGGAGTCCAGGACGAAGATGGGCGTGGCACATTTACATCATTTGCATAGCCTCCTGCAGATGGCAACAATGAAGCCGTAAATCCGTCCCAGTACCACAACAACACAAACGATGAGGTCCGCTATCTTGCATGGAAATGATCATGAATGACTCTCATCGACACGGTGATGGCTATTTGGACAGCGCTACTCAACTGCACCACAGAGGCATGCAAAGACTTTTTGAGGAGGGGGAAACCGTGGACTCTAAACTCTGCAATTCATGGTTAAAAAAACAAAAACAGTAACACAAGCATGTAGACCCACAGCACTGAAACGCACAGATGAGCGTATTAAGAATTGCATAAGAATGTTACTCGACCTTTCATCCCCTGCAAGCTCAGAGTCTGTCATGTTTTTGTCAAGAACAGGGGCTGGGGGACTGGAAACAAGGCTCACAGAAGCCATTGGAAAACGGATCTGCCTCCCTTCTCTCCGGTAAAAGAGTGAATTCACTCAGTCACTCAAGGAGACGTTGGGTTGTGAGAGATGCTGGAAGATTTCAGACTGGAAAAAACTCACGGTGTTACATGTCTCGACAGAGACAGTAAACAGACACTCTCCTCTTTCATATCAATGACGTTTTAACTCTGTGAGCACAGCTTGATACCCCGCTTTGCTAATGTCCCGTCGGTTGACAGCTGCCATGGTGAAATAGAGGAGACGGAGGGAGAAACAGACAGAAATGTAACCATGTTCGTTGATTTCAGCATCTTCATAGGCTTTCTCAACAGGGACATCATCTCAAAATGGCTTCTGAGGTCTGCAGCACATTCCTAGATCGCGTATTCCTCCACCTATATATAGTCCTTGCGGGATCTATCTAACTTGGATATGACAAATACTCATCAGCTATTGGTCAGACGGCGCACGGACACAGAGAGCTGCAATTTTTATTGGCTCAAAGCATTGTCAGTTAATTTCAACATCTGCAACAACGAAGCGTCTCCGACGCTCAATTTTGCCCTTTGTTAATGTTTTAATTTACAACTTTGTGTATTACGCCGCTATAACGAACCGAGTTCGTGGTTTTATATCAGGCAAACGGCTGAGGCAGATTATCTTTATCGCTTTCCTGTATAAGCTGCGCATTCATTTCCTTGTTTTTTTACTCTCACGCGCGCGAACACTAACACGCACGACCTTTGCATGAGCTTGACTTCACGCGCTCGTTAAATGTTGTGCAGTCCTGTCGTTGACCACCAGGTGTAGCTCTGACTCTACAAACCGAACCCGAAAAGACCTTCATATTGTACAACGGTAACGTCGAGCTAATAAACATAATACACGTTCGATACTGTGAAATACGTTTAGTCGATAGGCTAAAAATAAGCTTTAAATAACTTTTTTACTTTATACTCGACAAAACAACGCATCCTTAACAAATGAGCTATGTGGCTATTACCTGTTATTACAGTTAGCCACCTTGGTCACTCCAGGTGCGTTTAGGCGACTCAGTCAATCAGAGATTACGTGCGGTTAGCAACCTGTATCGTAATGAACATCATAATAAATTGAGGAAGATCAATGCATTCATTTGAGCTTGGAAGAAAAATAAAGAATTATTTTGACTTTTTATGACAAGCATAACTAACATACTAATAATACTGTACTCGTGCAACTTGTCAGATATCTGACTTTCCCTGTTTTGCGAAATTTCCTCTTCTGCCACAGAGATTTTAGGAGAAAAAACGTGAAAATGTTGGGGAGTGCCTCGGTGGGAGGGATCCCTGCTGCAGGAACCATAGGTGGCGTGCAGAGCTTCGAAACTAAACTTTCTGAGTGCATCTGAAGAGACGGGAGCGCGTCTCTGCCTCAGACACCTGATGACTGATGATCATCCTCCAAACTCTTGAAACCAGGGAACGAAATTTCACAAGAGATCACTGATTTTTGGATTTTGTCGAAGCACCATAAAAAGAAAGAAGCCTTCTAAATCTTGGAGAACGAGCACTATTACTTTACTGTCACTGGACTTTCAGAGATGGCTCTGTCTTTCCAACGCAGGTGTTTGCTTTTGCTCTGTTTGACAGCCGTCCACAGTGGTCATGCTGCCGTTCAGGTAAGAACAGTTTACTTTAGATTAGTTTAATGCAACAACAGCTTGATTGTCCAAGAGGATCTGCTGCCTTGACGAACTGGCTCAATAAAGTGTGCAGCTATATGAAATCTCAACATGTGACCAAACAGGACTACTTTAGAAATAATCATATACATTTCAGGGAATTCATTTTAATATTTTAATCCTATCATCCATAAAAAGTCACCCTAACAAATAATCTAATTATTTCAACCACTTCATCCATCTTGTATTATGCATTAGGCTTTTTGTCATTTTCAATTTTACCAGGTTTGTGATCAAACCAGTCAACAGTTTCCACTGGAGATATTGATACTCTCTGCAATAAATAATAATAATAATAAAAATCATTGTAGCATCCGGATATGAGTCCTCTCATGTCTTTTCAGCTGGTGGCATTTCCCCTTTGCCTGGGGCAGGTTAAAGGAGCAGAACACTGCCTAACTATTGCACAGGTCCAAACCATACGCACAATGAATATAAATGTATTGAAGCTTGTTATTGTACAAAGCCCACCAAATGCCAGTGCAGGAATCCAAGGTATGCTGCACAGAGAAACTGTTCCAACGAGCATGTGATTAATAAACCCTCCTGAAAGGATTAGAGGCACTTTTCCCTGAGGAACCTTGTAATGGCTTGACAAGCTTTCCCCCTCAAGTAACTGCTAGTGGCACCCATGCTATTTTTGAGTCTGCCCATTCAGGTTTATCCAATGAGCATGTGCCGTCCTACCGGCATGCAAAATATACAGAGGAACAGCATTTTGGACTTAGGTCCCTCTGACATCTGCCAGACAGCTTTTGTCCAGCTGTGTCTGCCACTGGAGTTGTGGTAGTAAGACAAAAGGGGTGAGGGAGGGAAGAAGAGGGATGGTATGCCCAGGATATCTCACACGAGAGTGCAATGAGGTCTCATGGAAAATAGAGGAAAGCAAGAAAAAGAAACCATGGTGAGTTAGTGTATCATACAAGTACAGTAAAATGTCTCCCATCTCACTAATAGGTCTTGTCAATGTTACATAATGTATTTTGATATCGATGAAAACACTTTGTAACCGTAACAGCCATATGCCCACCAATGAGATGGATTTAGTTTCAGTTACATCATGTTCCACAGCTGCACATTGATGTTTATTCACCGCTCATGTTTTATATTTTATGAGCATTAAACTGAGCTAACCTTTATTCCTGTGCTCGTTTTCTGGTTGGAAAGTCATCGCACGCCGAAATGTTTTGCCAAGACTCTTTTATAACTCTTAATTCTGCTCATGGTGCTCGTGCTCCATTCACAGACGTGCATGGATAAGCACCAGGTGGTTGGGGTCCTTCGTCAAATGGAGAAGTTTCTGAAAGGCCAGGAGATGCGGTTTACAGAGGGCCTCAGGATCATGAAGTCAAAGCTGGCAACGCTTCAGAACTCCGTCTCCAAGCTGCCTCAAGCAGACCAGTCAGCTGGTGAGTAATGAACAGGTAACAGCACACTACACCGGCTCTAACACCGCCCTAGCTTTCATGTCTGTCATCACAGTCATCATCATTTTCATTTTCACACGCCTTTTTCACGGCAGACATTCACATTTGTCATTGTAGGAAAGCGCAGGCTTTGCTAGTAATATTAACAATGGCTCCGTTCTATTCAAGTGTCCCAGTAAGCCATGCCAGTGTGACAGTGAGCCACCGTGAACAATACAAGAAGCCTTAAACTGAAGGAGCTGAATGGAATTCAGCCATCACTCATTCTATTATTATTTCTTTTCCTCTGTAGCATGTCAAGATCTAAATCTCTTCTGTGAAAAAGGTCTTTTGTCCTCTATCATCATCTTCATCAACTTGTTCTTATACACAGTAGATGATAATAGCTCAGACTTTTTACTGTCAGAAATAAGTTACCCACCATAATAATTATTATTATTGTTATTATTAATAGTCTTTATATTTTAATTCATCTATAGTTTACTTATGATTTTAATTTATATGTAACTTACTTGATAATAAATAAATGACAAAAATTGTATTCATTTACAGAAATAGAATATATAACTTAAAAGCTATGCACACACACTCAGAAACAGGTGTTTTAGGCTTATTTTGGCTGTGACGTCTGCACATGTTTACGTTGAGCAAGAAATGATTACATTCTGCCATTTTAGACCGTATCATGGCATTTGGTAAGATGTTATTATAATAAACATGCATCTAATTGCTGAAGTAAATAAATCAGTCAATGTGTGGTGTTGATAGAAGTTACTGTCACAGAGGCATGTTTTTTTTGTTTTGTTTTGTTTTTTACATATACTCTACCATTCTCTGCTTTTTGACCATTTGGTTCAGATATTGTCAGAAGAAATCTTAAAAAACTGATACAGATTTTGAAGAAATCACTGAGTGGTGTATTAGGACAAGTGTGTTACATATTTGAAGATATTTATTCCATATTTATGCAGTGGTTGTGGCTGTGGTAGAAGTCCTCAAGTTTCCCATTTAAAACAATTGATTATGTTGATTTAGTCTGGTGGATGTCATCCTGATGTTAGTTTATGGTGAGTAACTATATTAAATAGACTTTATAGTTGTACTAAATAAGCATTTTTTATGCGCTTGCTGTAAAATCAATACATCTGATGAGAAGCTGCCAAAAATACAGAAGACGTGGCTACATTTGCTCCACTGATCATGTAAACACACAGCATGTGGTTGGCTGTAAAACTGGAAGTCATTTACTCTGCGATCCTTTGGACATATTTTTGGAGAAAAAGCTTCCTGAATGGGTAGTAATTTGATTTGCAATCCACACTGTATGAAGTTTCACATACATGCATGATGTGGCTGAGGCAAGTCGCTGAATAATCGTTCAGTTCAGATTCCAGGGTATTTAATTTACAACATTTTAGGGAACAGTCAATTGTTTGAAGTTGATCTTCAAACAGTTTTTCATTAACCAGGCACATCAGAGAGCCAGATATGGCTTCTTCCATTATGGGATTATATATTCATCCTGCAGTGCAGGACCATCTCGGTTACAGAGCTGGGTACTCGACAGGGAAGTTGATCTGTGGAATTGTGTTGTTTGGCAGCAGGCGCTGAGGCCAATTTGTTAGTGATGGCCCAGTGCAGTCCATAACTCTGTGGAGAGTACTTGGCAAGACAGGACAAAGCTGATATTTTACATTTACAGGCTCAACAAAATGAAGAGAAGAAAGTGAAATTACAGCACCACCTGCTTAAAATGCTCAGATCAAAATGAAGATTCGACAGTCCACAGAAATTTGTATTGAGATACAGTTTAATGAATTAATTATTATAGTAGAATTAAACATAGTTAGCCTACTCTAAAATATAGGTTTCCCTTTATACAATACATGCCAAAACCATATTACACACAGTTATCTCCTTGTGGCATCAAGCTCAAACTTACAAAAAACTGGTCAGAAAAAGGTACAGTGGGCTCTCATTATACAAACCTGAGCTGGACTTGATGGAGGTCTGGCCATGAGAGACTGACGTATCGCACAGTATCTTACAGCGGTCTACATTTGTGGTTGAAAGAACGGAAACATTTTCCCATAATTCGAGCTGGATGAAACATACGATTCTCATAAAAGATCACAATGTAATCCATTCATAATGTTATGTAATGTAATTATGTTATACATTATGCAAGCGTTAAACTTTCCAGACCATGCTGCATAGCGAAACATTTGGCTGCTGGTGAAGTTCTGACGAATGAAAATGGCCGGTCCTGTGCTGGTTGACTGTAAATGAGGCATTTGAACCGTCCTTTCCCACGAAGGCTCCGCACTGCCCAGTGACACGTGTATATCCCCAGGCAGAGAATGCCAGAGGATGTCGGGAGGCTTACTCCACATGTGACCAGCCTTTCTCTCGTGCTCTCTTTCTCTCTCCCACAGCTCCCACCACCTGCCCCTCTCTGGAAGCCCCCGCTCATGGAACCAAGTTTGGCTCAAAGTACTTTGCTGGACATGAGGTCCATTTCACTTGTTCCCAGGGTTATCTTCTCGTTGGTTCTGCCACACGTGTCTGCCGGGACAATGGCACCTGGACCGGCGTCAGTGCCCTCTGTAAAGGTGAGCTTTTGACCAAGTGTTCCGTTTGATTCAGGTGAGGACTGCAGTTTCATTTCAGTTACAGTATGGTTTCATCACAGGATTAGGAACTTTTCACCCCCATGACTTTCTCCACATACAAACATGCATCCAGCATTGCCTATATATGATTTGGTGCAATGTTTGTCTGTGCATTATTCACTGCTGAGCAAAAATCTCCACACCCATCTAAGGCAACTTTGGCTCACCCGAGTCTGAATGCCGGGCTGAAAGAGACGGCAGCCCCAGAGGCCAAACTGAGTTCCTTGCACATACACAGATAACAGACAAAGAAAAGAGCCATTCTTTGGAGTGGTGGGATCTCCACAGCGTACTGAATGAAGCCCTCGTTAAAATGGCATTAAATGTCTCTGAACACAGAAAAACACCTGTACTGCATTCCACTGTGGGGTGCCTTACCCTCCAGCTTTCTGCTCCTCATGAGCAGCAGTGGTTTAGCTACTGTAAGATAAAGCCCCGGTCTCTTGCTCATGTTTCCCTGGTTCTTTGACAGCAGTCCCACTGGACGGGGTTAGGTCCAGACATTATACCCACACCATGGTCTGATAGCACAGAAGTATGCAAAGCATGCTATTGATAGTTCCTTCAGACTGCACTAGTGGCTTTCCTCCAAAAATTCCAAGTGGCATGTGCATACGTTTATTGACATTCACGGCTAGAACAACATGAGAAGGCTTGACTCTGCACAGTATTATCCCTGTTCATGTTTTTCAGCCCAGCGCAAGAGGTCTAAATTTAGTCATGCTTAAAAAGCAGTATTGACTGAGTGTGAAAACCTTAAAGTTAAGAAGAGTTTAAAAATATCTAGCAGAGAGAAGTGGGCCTTTTCATGTTATGGCCCTGTGGCGGCCCCTGGGGAAGCCAAATAAACATTAAAGGGACTGGTTGTCATCCAGTAGCCTATACTGTGGCCTCAGCACTGGAGCTCAAAGAGCAGAAGCTGCTTCATGATTTGAACATCTGCACAACTGTAAGAGCTCACCGCACAAACAAAGATCATAAGGCTATTTGTCCACTTGTGTCCGAAATTTGGCAGACACGAAAAACATTTTAGAGCTGTGTTAGAGTGATAGATCATTTTACACAGGTTAAGCATCTTCTCAGCCACTGTTTGATGAGCTATAAGTTACAAATAAGACTTAATATTAGTGGGTTACTGAATGAATCTCAACTACATACATATCAGTATGAATACAGTAGTATTTTACCACGCTTCTTTTGCATTTCAGTATTGGCCATTCCTGACACTACTGTACGTCTACTCACAGTGAAAGGCATTTACAGTAATACCAGTCTGCACATGTCCAGGTGGAGGCCATAGAAACACTTGAGTAGAATTTCTGTAACTGAGAATTGTTTTATGGGAGCTTATTAAGAAGGTGTTGACAACAAGATACTTCATAACTGTTGGCTTTGCTGAATGGAAAAGCCTTCAAATGTGCCTTTATTCTGATGTGCTTCACATTGCTACGCAGGAAGATGTGAGTAAAACACAGAGACCAACAAGTTACATTTTAACTTTGAAGATGCAGATGGATTTTATTGAATTACACTTTAATGATAGCCTCCATTAAATTTCATCAAGATAAGTATTACTGTTCCAGAAATGGAACAAATAAAAGGGCATCACTGACTCACAGCTGACATGCTGTGCCCATAATGACAGTACCAGGCAGTTTCTCAGTCGTAAGTATCAGTTATCAAAGTGGGTGGACACTCATTGCCCCTCTGTGGATGGATGGTAAATGGCCTTACAGATGGTAAAGGGATTCTATTGATGGGTGATAAAAGGACTTCTGTGTGTGTCATACTCTTTCCTTTTGGTGAAACCACCATTTCAAACAGGACCCAGTCTTTGCCATCACTTGCTGTTTGATGAACAGGGCTGCAGATGATTTTGCCGTTGTGTTTTTCAACAAGTTAACGACAGGGATCATTCTGTTCTTCACCCACAGATATAAGTGAGTGTGCAAGTAATCCCTGCCAGAATGGAGGCACCTGTGTAGAAGGTGTTAACCAGTACAAATGCACCTGCCCCCAGAACTGGAGTGGCTCTCACTGCCAGCACCAAACCCAGACAGGTCAGTGCCACGAAATGAATGTCTGAGATCTACTCATGTTCATGTTGACAATGTGTCCAGCACAGGTCTTCAACTTTCATATTTTCTCCCCGAATGCAGCGCCACCTGAGTGGAGTGTTATGAATGATCCAGCATTCAGCCGGAGACCTCGCTGTGCCCAAGTGAACCGAGCCCAGCACTGCAGCTGCGATGCGGGCTTTCACATGAGTGGCACCTCTGACAACAGCATCTGTCAGGGTGAGCTGTAATTATGTGCTACTTAATTGATCCCTGCGGGGAAATTCTCCTTTTGCTGCTCCTCCTCACAGAGAAGCAAGGTCAGCTACAGAGCAGTTCCCTCGAGCTGGCGCCCTGCTCAACGACACCTCAGCAGGGCAAATAGCAGATGTTATAGAGGCTTTACTGCTGGAAAGATCCCTGAATACCTGAATCTTTTACTCCTCTAGTGATTAATATGGTTACAAATGAGAGTAATGTGTGGAGCCAGTCTGTGACAAACAAGATAATCCTCTCGAGAGGTCACAATCTGATTAGCATCCATTTAGGTCACAGTCCAATTGGTTTTAAGATACAGTTTGTTGAGTAACATTTTGAAATGGGAGTTTTCATGCAGCTGCTCCAACTGTGTTGATGTCCAGGTTTCTCAAAGGGCAAAACTAAGGCACCTAAATACTGACAACAGCCTGAGAGAAAGACACAACATACCTTGGTTCCTCAGTGTGTTGTAAACTAAACAGTGTGTATGAGGTATATCATTACCTATGTCCCAAACATCTCCTCCCTCATAGCTACTTTTATATGCACAGTGCCCTGGCCTGGCCATGTGACGCATGTTTAAAGCAGGCACGTACATCCATTTCCTTTTCTGTTTTGCGACAGATGTAAATGAGTGTGAAGTGTACCGGCTGGACCAAGGAGGGAAGCTGTGTGTCCATGAGTGTGTGAACATCCCAGGCTCGTACCACTGCTCTTGCCCCAAAGGCTACAAGTTGCTCCCAGACGGGCGGAGCTGTGAGGGTGAGTGACAAGAGGGAGCAGAGGACAAAGGCTCATTCACGGGGCCCTGGCTGCCGATCTGGCTCCAGCTCCAGAGAGCAATACCTGTGATTTAGAAAGACGAGGAGCCTTTAACAGCGGAGCGTTCACTCTCTGCAGAGGTGTCTGTCAGCCCACTTTCATTTACACCCCTGAAGTTGACGATGTTTGCCAGCGGAATGAATGACCTCACCCTTTCCCGGCAGAAAGGTTCTTTAGGACATGAGGCGTTTGTGGGAGACTAAACTAAAAAAAAAACCAAATAAACAATCACAGCACAGCACCCCCTGCTCACCCTGCGGTAACCAGGAAGCAGGGAGTCTGTCTGGCAAGCCTCTCTTCCCGATTCTCATTCTTACATACCTTCGCTGTTTTGTCTTCCAGATGTGGACGAGTGTTTAAGCCAGCAGCACAACTGTAGCCGCGGGACAACTTGTATCAACACAGGGGGAGGCTTTCAGTGTGTCAACCCAGAGTGCCCCCGTTCACATGGCAACATCAGCTATGTCAAGACATCTCCCTTGTAAGTGGATACACCCCAACGTGACCTGACTTTGTCAGTGAAAAGCTGTAGAAGAACATAAACCGGGATCACGTCCTCCACGTTTCAGTAGGAAATTGTCATCAACTTTCAAATGGCCATCTGTACACAAAGTCAGACCCAACCATGAGGCACTAATGGGCTCCTGGCAGACATTTTGACTTGTAATAGCAAGAAAAGCACAATTTAAACTGACGATTGCTGTGTTCAGGTGTGCCAACAATCCATGCCAGTGACTCAAAATGCACAATAAGAGGTCAAAATACATGCATCTGCATTAAGAAAGGTCTATCATAGAAAAGGTGCACTTGAGCAAGGTAACCCAAAATACTTCAAGAGAAACTCAGGTTTCATAAACCTTGGAAATTATTTTGGTGGTTTTGGCCATCATTGCTATTGGTGGAAACAACATTACACTCGCCATGACAACTGCTGAGATCTGGCAAGGCAGCAATATCACTAACATCCAAGTTAACCAAACTTTTTGGGCAGAGAAGGCTGCAGATGAAGCCGTGACTAAAGCTGCCATAAACATCTATCACAGTTTGCCAACAAGCATCGTGGTTCAACTTTGACCTGCTGTACTTGCTGTAGTTATGTGCAGTGAGAGACTATCACTTGCTGGGTGCACTCACTTTCTGTTTTACCTTCATATCAAGTGGTTAGGTAATATGGCTAAACCGCTGATTTGCGTGATCAGCTGGCTGGCCGACATTCTTTTTCCCATCAGACTTTATTGCGCCATTATAATGATATCATAACCAATGGAAGTGATGACAATAAAAAATAAGAGTTGTGGTTATAGCCATGTCACCATGAAGTAAATCATTCCTGATGAAGAGCCTGCATACTCAGCAGAACTTCACTATGTGACCTGTTTTTTTTTTTTTTTAATTTAAAGCCATGTAGAACATCTGTGTCCTGGCCAAATGTTTGGAGATGTTACAACTTCCATCTCCCCATTTGCCAGTCACCAGCAAGCTGCCTCATTTAAGAGTATGAAGCAAAGCTCTGTCTGCTTCTACTGAACCATCAACGTGGTGAAGTAGTGCTCCGCTGCCAGCAAAGGGGATGGATTAATGTTTGGGAAAACATTTGTAACAAGGGAGAGAGCGGCAAATTGAATGAGACAGTAGCCATGTCCCCGTTTCATCGTACATGCTAATGCTAAGCAGGTTCTGAGTTTGTAATGCATTCATCGTGAAGTAAGTGGCTGAATTAAGTATGGGTTTAAACGTCAGTGTGCAATTCCACTTTATTTTTGGTCTGTCCCACAATGCTGCTCTTAAAGGAAATAGCTACTCACAGCTACAGGAAATTAAAACAAATTTCAGATGATGGCGAGACAGCGTCTGGAAGATCTCAGAAAAAATGACAAAATGACCACATTACGTGACAAATGTTCAACACACATTTTGCGCTGCTTAATAGGTATTTGCTGCATTTCTTTCCTGCAGTCAGTGTGAGAGAAACCCCTGCCCCATGGACAGCCGCTCCTGCCACCTAGCTCCTAAGACCGTGTCCTTCCACTACCTGTCTCTGCCCTCCAACCCGCAGACGCCTGCCACGCTGTTCCGCATGGCGACCGCTGCTGCCCCAGGACGCACCGGGCCGGACAGCCTGCGCTTCGGCATAGTGGGCGGAAACTCCCGAGGCATCTTCGTCATGCAGCGTTCAGACAGGCAGACCGGTGAGCTCATACTGGTCCAGCAGCTGCGTGGGCCACAGGAGATCAGCGTTGATGTGGACATGTCCGAGTACAGTGATCGCACCTTTCAGGCCAAGCACGTGGCCAGGGTCCACGTTCTGGTTTCACCATATAACTTCTGAGAGCGAGCTCGAAAAGGAGGAAGACTACAGACAGAAAGGCGAAGAGGAACAAGGAAGATTGTGTGATGGGCACTGAGTTTACTCATACTGTTTCTTCATCCCCAGGTCATTTGTCTGAGTAGCTGAGGCCAGCATTCGTTCAGTGGCCAAATTGCCAAAAGAGTGACAGAGTGACAAGCCGATATTTAACAGTTATTTTATGATTAACAATGTACGGCAGAACACATCATAGATGCTTCTTTAAACTGTTGGTGTGAGCTTTGACTGAGGATGTTTGGCTGAGTGTGTTTGAATGCATGAAAACTAGCTTAACATAAGTATAATGAATGGGTTGGGAGGGACAGACACCTGCTTTTGTCATTGCTGTTGCTTTGTGTTTCTATTATTATGTCCATCATAGATCATGTCTGTGTAGCTCAGGGTCAGGCCCCGGGGCTGATGCACTGCCTTCGCTTTATATGCTGATGAGAAATCCCTATAAGACATTAGTGCTCCCATGGCTCTAATTTATTGGAAATATTATTGCTGGTTTCTACATTGTAACATACTGTATGCCACATGTTTATCTTCCATCATATACTGTATATTTGTTTTGTTTTTTTGTACTAGCTTGCCTTGTTTAGGGCACCATTCATTATACTAAGGGAGTTGTTTTTAACAGTAGATACAGTACTGTACCTGGGCATTTTTCCTCTATTACTCATATTCTGTATGTTACCCAGAAATAGCCTCTATATATTCTAAATCAAGGATGATTTGGCAAGCTTGCCAATGCACTACACAATTTATCTGGAATTTTAATTGTCTTTACATAACTGAAATAAAGTCAGTCCAACACTTCAGTATTTGTTAGAGCTACCTCGCTTGATGCTGAACAGTGTGGTATTAAATGTCCCTGTGGCAGTGTTTGTTTTCATTCTACATCCATTATGAGTGAATTTTAATGAGCGAAATTTAAACCATGGCACAGGTGATAAATGAACGCTGGATGGCTGTAAAAACTTATCTGACCGAATGGATGAAAAGTTGGAAAGAAAGAATGTGTTTTATGAGATGACCCCTGGGGCAGCAGTTCATAGACAATACAAGTCAAAGCAGTGTTTTTCATGTCTCGGAAACAAGAATCATAGTATTTCTATTTGACTTGAATACGAGGAACAGTAGGTTTAGCTGTCACGTTTTCAAAAACATCTCTCTCTCTCTGTCTATTTGTCAGAGAAAGAAGAGACTAATGTTCACCACATGTGTTCTCTTAACTTCCTTCACGTCTCCATCCAGGGGTTTACATTGCAATAAAAGGAGCCAGAAGAGCTGCATGCTTCCAGGAGGAGGGGTGGATGGTGAGAACAAAAAAACAAGCCCTGACGGAACACACTGCTCTGAAAATGACAGTGTGCCTTTTAATGGCAGGCGTCACTTCCTTCAGTAAGCGTACCAGGAGCGCTCACATTGCAGCCTTTGTTTCACGCTCCTCCAGCTGTTTGATGTTCACATGTTTCATCCATTCTGAGGACGAGGGATATCACCAGAGACAACTGGAGTGCTGAGCCTCATAACACAGGCCATTTGCTGGAGAGTAACCATAATAGTAGTGACATATACAGAGACACACAAAGATGCAGTGGCCTGCAGTGAATACCAATATGAGGAAGCTTATATTGTGTTTGTGAAACTTAAAGTAAATGTCTTGTAATGGTGGTAAGGAAATATCTGTGATCACGGTTCCACTTTACAGATGCAAGTTCCCTGTGCCTTAACTGTCAATGCTGAACTTCTGGCTGAAATGGGCACAAAAATAGCAAAATTGTGGCAATTGGACAAATCTCAGTAATCATGACATTAGGCAAAATACAGGACACCTGCAGTACCAAAACGGGTAAGTAAAAACTCAGCAACACTGACTAAAGAAGAGCATAAACTAGTGCTTTGAGCTTTAGTAATCTGTTTTGTTATTTTGTGGTTGGGTCTATAAAGCTCCTGGTCACGCGCCACCTATAAAAAGCACATGCACCTTTTCACAAAACAGAGGAAACAATCTCAACATCATAAATTCTTAAAATTCCAGTACGTACAGTGTCCTCCTACAATGTCTCTTAACTGTACCTATTTAAGCACAAAACCATAAGTCATTCAGTTGAAACACCTTAAATCTATGGATCTCCATGAAAACAGAAAAGAGGCATGTTGCTGGTGGGTTAGTCCAGAATGAAAGACACTGTGGAGGAATTCTGTTCTACTTTTATTATCCAGGAGTGGGGAGAGGTCGCCTGTGGATCATCTTTCATGTGGGATAAATGTTTGGAGGAACTCCACAAATATGTGAGAGTATAGGAAAGCAGACTGCGTGTCCCTTTGCTTTTGGCTCTGGTTTTGAAGTGGCCTATAATCTGCCATTTCAGGCCATAATAATGACATGCTTTATCCATATATTATACTGTTTGATGCACTCTTATTATCAGCTCAGACAGAACATTCATGTGTGATGGGTCGTAAAAAAATGAATGAATTTATGTTGCAGGTTACTCAGATGTAACACTCAGATCATGATGGATGGGAGTTATTGGTGGTTTAAGAATTGTTATTTTAGTTTTAGCTGAAACTCTGTCTTCTTTAATGTGGGGGTCTCTGATACTCGTGTTTTAGCCCAAACACCTGGTGTAAAGGTGCACATTTAATTTCAAAGGTTTAATAAGCTTGGTCTCCATAAAACAACTTGAATGTCAAGATATTGGGCTGTTTGTGTATTTTATGTTGTTTCAGCCCTCTTAGTAACAAGCCTATTAAAGGCTGATGGCTCGAGAGAAAACTCGGCAACAGGGCTTCATTCAACCTCTCAGTGCTTCAGTCTCTGTGTTTCATTATCGTTCATCATAATTTTCCTCACAATCGCCCATTCATTCAACAGTTTCTTCTATTTCCTCTTGAATCTGGTGTTCGAAAACCAGCTTTAAAAGGAAACAGATTTTGAGTGATGTTGCAAAATCACATCCTTAGTCAAATATGTATTTTTATTAACAAACGAATACTGAAAGTCGTCGATCAGGAAACAATCTCTTGTATTCGATTCGTTTTTAATCTGGGTGTGCAGACTTCCTGAGAAGGAAGAGAGAAGAAAACTGCTGGTATGAAAAGTTCAAGCCTGGTTCTTTGACACCCCTGAAAGAAAAAAAAATGAAAAAGACTCATTCTCTGCGGAGACCTTTTCACCTGTGGAATTATGAAATAACTGGAATCAGCCAAAAACCCATCTGTACAAGTAATCGAGGTCCACTGCAGGTGTCTGCAGTTTTATATAACAAAAGGACAGCTTGCCATCATAAGCACAATTATTCCAGGCTTCCAACACAAAAACAAAAGGAGCAGTGACATTATAAACCAAAGTGATCAGCGTGTGCTCGTGCTAACCACATACTGCATCTAATGTGTCATAATATGGGATGGCCCAGACAGATTACAAGTCCTGCTGTTACATTTACTCAAGACAACATACATGAAGACAATAACAGTTCCCCGACTCTAAAACAACACTGATGAATACACCAGACCAGCCATTTCCAAAATAAAATCTAAACGTATTAAGACTTCTTGGATGAACGTGGATGATATTAAGGTCTCTGTGAATGCAACACAACGATTTCATCAGCACAGAAGGCAAAAATGGGAAGAAATAAGAAACAAGCTGCAGGTTGCCGTAAGTCTAGTACATTGTGAGATTGTTCAGGGCCCGATGCATTACAAAAAAAAATGGAAGCACACATTGTAAACACACTAAAGAGTAAACATGGGTGAACACACACACATACATTTCAACAACTTAAAAGTACACTTGAAACACAAATAAATAATGAACTCCATATTAACAAACATACAGTATATTGCTCCTCATTTCAGAAGACACACACGCACAGTAGATTCAAGACATGACTGAAAACCCCAATTCTACACTACTGAACCCAGATACACGCAAATTTCAATTGTACAAAATCACCTGTTTGTGCTTCTTCCCTCTCAACCTCATTCACACACCAATACTGGGGATGCCGGGTGGCTTCAACGTGAGACGTGAAAGACACTTTCGTACATGTTGTTCTCAATTACCTGAACGGATTAGGCCTCATACAAGAAGAACATGTAGGCACAGCTTCGACCTTCAAAGTGCATAAGAGCAAATGTTCTACTCGACATCACTGCGGTGGAATTTTCTAAGTTTTCTTGTCTTGGGCAACAAAAAGAGTGTACCTCAGAAACAGTCACATGTAAATGTTTACTGTACTCCATAACTTTTGGGAACTTCACATTAATGTATTTATATATAGAGATCCTGTTTGAATTGAATCAATAACACACTGAAGTCAAATTCTCTCTCTCTTCTGGTGCAAACACCAGCTTAGATAAATCATTTTCTGATGTTAATTACTGAAAAAAGTCCTTTGAATTATTTTCCCCTATAATAAATAAGCATCTTATTTTATTGAAATCAGCCAATAATATCTAGAAACCCTCTAAAAGACACTTAATGTATATTTGAGAGTATTTTCACGCATGAGGCCCAGTGTTCTTAAAGGACCAGTGTGTCAGATTTAGAGGGATCTACTGGCAGAATACGACAAAAACCCAATCTAATATTCATAAGTATGCTTTCAGGAGTGTATTATCACCTGAAAATAAGAATTATTGTATTTACATCACCTTAGGATGATTACAGTAACCCAGATAAGACCCAACCCCGGCTTTAGAGAGGGCCTTTCGTGGCCACGGTAGGTTCTCCTGCACACTTGGTCAGGGAGGGGTGAGGAGAGGGATATTCATCTGGCTGCAATCTGCAACCTTACCGCAAAATGTCACTAAATCCAACACACTGGACCTTTAATTCTCCGCTAAAATAAATTCACACGAACATAACAGAAATAAATACAGCACTTAATATAAAATGAAACATTCTCTTTGGAAAAAGTGAACCAGTTGGTCAGTGAAAAGACAGTTTTCCTCTGGCAGAGTCCTTTGCTCTTGAGCAGATGAGGACATGAGCAGAGATCCCCCTAAATTGCAGCCTGCTCCACCCTGCATAGTAGCAACCGAACAGGGAAATCCCCTGAAAAGCTAAATGGCACTCCACCACCACCACCACCACCACCCGACTGGAAATCCTGGAGAAAACCCTCCTACAGAGTCAGGGACAGCTTCTATGTCCTCCCTTCACGTCAGCTGATGGCCGTAAAGGCTTTGCCTCACTCCAGCTTTGACATCTCATATCTGGTTGTCATGATTTCCTGAGAAAGAATATGCGAATATAAACAACATGTTTTTATATGGAGCATCAGGTTATAATGTTCGCTTTCAGACAGAAATCCTCCTGAAAAATCAGTGTTATTGCCTGTTCTTACTCAGGCTGAAGAGAACAGTCTGCCCTTAGATAAACCTGTCAAGCTTTCAGTTCTTACACAGCAGTTCACAACGTTAACAGCGGCAACTTCACCATTCGAAATTCTTTGTGATCACTTCAAATATCGGTCAGAAGCAGGATTCTCATTTCTAGCCAGCATTTGTCGTTTTGCAGTCGGAAATGACAGCTGTCACTGGCTGATTTTACCTCCAGGAGTTGATCTCCAGCTGACTTATTTTCAAGGAATCTTGCAAAAGGGGCTTTAAGCGCACTTCAATGCACATGGCTACATTCATGACATCATGCTGATCAAGACCATGGCTACAGCTGCATTTCTGAAGCAAAAACAGCTGATGCCAGAGGGACATAAAGACATTTTGTCAATCAAGCCTGACAGCCTGTCAAGCTGTCCATTCTGGCAGACCACATGTATTCATTTCATTTCAATGTAGGTACCAATGGCACTTCTTTTACTGGTTTTGAAAGTTGCTCATCTCCACATATCTAGACTGACCGTCTCTGGTTAGAAAAATAATGTGTGTGAATTCTGTTTTGAAGATTAGAAAGTGACACATACCTCATCTGAGTCCAGCAGGACTGGTAGAGCTCTGCAAACGGGACCAAAGACAGACTCTGTTAGAATCACACGTCTTATTTGAAAACACCTTGCTGGAGTAATAAATACAAATGTGATGGGATGCTTACACATCAGTGAGAGAGCTAGGAATGTTATCCTCCACCCACTTCAAGTCCTCATCCTGGACAAGCAGAAAAACAAGATGAAAAAAGTAAATGCTGCCATCTGCTGAACTATGTGAAACTTGTATGGCAGCATTTCTGAAACTTTGACAGCTAATTAATGAATATAATACTATTCAATCACGGTGTGCAGCTGTGTTACTGACTGGGTTTGTTTCCGCGGGCTTCACTGTGCCATTTGCCTCACTTTTCGATGCTCTCAACTTTATGCCATCTGCTGTGAAGAGAAAAAACACACAGGGAAGAGAAATAAATATTACAAGAACACTAGACACTGAATTTCTGCAACGTTACAGGTGAAAGTAAGACTCCCATGATGTTATTGTACCAATGTTTGGAGAGGCAATGAACTCCTCAATCTCCTCATCGTCAGAGTCGTCAATGAGAGGCGTGAAAGCATACCTGTGGGTATTGAAATGAAGTGGTTAAAATACCAGTAAGTGAGAGAAAAACGTGTTGGTGAATTCAACAGTGCTAATGTACTACTCGCCTTTGGTTGTTTGCAGATGGTCTCCATAAAAACATTATGACGAGCAGGACGACGGAGAACAAAAACCTCCAGAAAGCATCTTCCACCCACAGCTCAATCCAATCCTTTCACACAAAAACAGGTGTGATTATCAATAAAATGCCAACTAAAAATATTTTTTGAAACACTACTACAAATATGAATATGCCAAATGATACTCACAGACTGGCAATCTGCTAGCCTGAACTTCTTTGCTGTCCAGCCTATGAAAATGATGGAAGCTGAGGGAGAAAAGGGCGAGATTTGAGACACAAACTCGCTCCACTGTGTGCGAACTGAAAGTAAAGTTGTGCCACTTACCAACGACAGCAAATATTAACGTGTTTGTAAAGTGTCTGTAGAGAGACAACTTGACGGGGTTCCTCCTCAGCTTCAGAGTCTTGATGGTTTGTGCAAGGCTGACAAAGATGTTAGTGGCAGTCAAGGTAAACATGTTCCACTGAGACTGTACATGTTCATCAATGAGGCCCCATTGATGAACATTACCGCTACATGCGATACTGTAGTTAACGTCCATGTTGTGCCTTATTTCTTTGCAATCACAGTCTTATACAATCCAACTAATTACGTGCATACTACCAACTATTTCCAACTATGTCCCATTAATGCATGTCACTAAGCTGGCTTCTTCCCCTGAGTCCTTGTGCTTTCTCGTCTCACAGGTTCCCATGGATCATGGCGGCGCCTGGATTGTGGATCATGGTTGCACCTACTATTGTGGTCCTGCATGACAGCCACGGCAACTGTCATTATTATGAGTCATATCTCTACTGTTATTAAATACATATTCGAAAAATATATGAATATATACTATGATACACTATTATTATTATTATTGTTAATAGTCTTATTTCTTGCTCTCTCTCCCCAACCAGTCAAGGCAGATGGCCACCCATCTGTGCATGTTCATGGTTCTGTTCATGGTTTCTGCCTGTTAAAAGGGACTTCTTCAAAATGTTGTTTGCGACTGACTGCGCAAGAAAAGAAGCAGTGGCAATGGAGGATGTTAAGAGCAGTTAAACCGTCAACCCGCCAATTGGCAGTTTAACTGCTCTTTTACTGCTAATCATGTGGGTAAGGAATAAGACAGCTGCAGATAAAGCTCTCCTGGTCTAATCTGGGCTCATGGGAAGGAGGTGAAGGGCAGAAGGGAACCACACAGGGATAGGTTTTAGGTGCACAAAAGGATATCCACCAGCACAGAGAGGAGTCAAGCAGAGCCAGGGGAATGCTGGCCAGCAGGGCCAAGTCAGAGTCTTTCGCCTAGAAGGAAGGACAGAGCAGGACCACAGGACATGAGGAAGACAAGAGAGATGTGGAAAAATCACAGACAGGATGGGAAATGAAAAGGCAGCATCAGCAGTAAAATACAGAACCGTTCACCAAAGAGCAGGGAAGAAAATACCAAATCATTCAACCCACAAGGAAAGGCGACTTAAAAACACTCCATTAATTAACAGGTTTGTCCACTTTGTGATTCGTGGTTCGGGTATAATAACTATTGATTATTGGTGCTGCTGAGGAGTACACTGGAAGGATATGAACCAGATGGCGCAGGAGTCACACACAGCCAGAACAATCTCTGTAATGAGCACAGGGCCATTGTCTCGACCCTTGATTTTTGCCCACCCAACAAATCAAGAAAATACACAAACAGTGATGTCAGTTTCACTTCAAAACACAATGTGAAAACAAACCGCGAACCTTTAATAGTTACTCTTGAGGTGAAACAATGAGTCCAAGTCATTGATCGTCAGAATCTTAATCAAATTCACTTTTGACCATTGAATAATCATAATTAATCGCTTTCCTCTGATTCAATTTGTTGTCAGTATCTTTAGGATTTTATGACTATTTGTCAGATTCAATAAGCAATTACAATTTAACATCTGATCTCAATTAAAATAAATAAATAAATCATAGAACATAACTCACCCCAGTAATCCTCAGAACACCTTCAATGCTAGCAAAGGCAAAGTAGAGGATGCCGAGCCCCACAACTCTGTGCATTACTGTCCCCAGTCGAGGCCTAAAACGAAAGTGGATCACCTGATTATTTTTGCACAATCATTTAGGTTTTTCCAATAAACAATAAAGTAGCTGTGTGGTTGTGTGTGCAGATAAATGCTGACATACTTTACAATGCCATAACCAAGGCTGACGATGATGACGAGCAATCGAGCCAAAGTCCTCTTGAGGGCAGAGACCAGCTCGGCAAAGATCAACAGACCTGGAGCTAAAGGCAACAGCAACAGGAAGAACTTGAATTACCACCTTATGGTTGTACGACTCAGCGAACCAGTTAAGTTACCTTTACATCCATGTCTGGTCAGACTCATATAATACATGTACAGAAGACTTTGAAGGGACTTAATAAAAGCTATTAGGTGTCTTTTTTGGTTATAACTTTAGTTATAACTATAATGATATGTATGACTCCAGTGAATAATTTCCAGTGAGAAACAAGCTGTCTTTACTTAGAGGTTATTTTTACAGAGGAGTACAAAGGACTGATGGATCGAGCTTCATCACATGGTGCAACAGCAATCACCTAAAGCTCAACATCAGCAAAACCAATGAGCCTGTGGTGACGACAATGCGGATGGACGGACAACCTGAAAACATAATACCTCTGACCATAGTCAGAGCAAACAGCTTACTGTCTCACATGAAAAAGGTAAAAGGTATTTTGTGACTGATCACTCACAAGCAGAGCCGACAGCGTTGGTGTTTTCATATTCCGCACAGAAAACAGCCTTCTCCACCATCCCCAGGAATATGACGCCTGCTATCCAGAACTGGATCCTCAGCAGATCCTTCCAGTAGCACGATGCCCAGATGAACCACAGCAGGGCGTACAGGATGTACACTATGCACATCACCATGTAGAACTGCCAAGTGAGAGTGAGGGATTAGTGTATAAACACATATGAGAGCAGTTTCTCTTGATTAATTAGAAACATGAGGACAGGTCATCCAAAAACATCTACTATTACTTATTCAGGTCACTTGAATATAATGAGGTTCAAAGGCATTTGTTTTACAAATGGGTGACTGATGGTTCTGACATAATTCACAAAAACTGATTCCTTAACTCATCTACTTACAATCATGAGAGGCCATTCTGTGATAGAAATGTAGCCATGGCTGCCTTTCATCACCACATGAACTGGAAAAACAAAATGCACACATGAGACGAGTGAAGCAAACACATTGATTACATTTACTTGCCCAAAATATTCCCTTTTTATTGCCCTTATACCAAAAAATATTCCAACTATTCTGTATACATGGCAAATGAAAATGTATTCTCTGTTAATATTTTAATTTACATGCAGCCGTGCATACTTCCATAAACGAACACAGCTTCCCTCTCTCATTCATTGGACCACCTTCTTGAAATGGTTGGAGTTGTGATATTTGCGCCGATCCCAAAACCTGCTGATATTCAAGTCCTTCATAATGTTTAAAGGTAGCTATGTTTCTCCTTTCAACGTGAAATGTGGGCTTTTGTTTTGTGCACGCATCTCGACCACAGCCTTCCAAACTGTTGGCAAGGCAGGGCATGAAGTATACACATCCAAAGAGTGTTCCTGAAAACCAAATAATATCAGCACATCCCACATGTCTTAATTGGAAAATGCTACGTTTGGAACATCCAAACAGAAAGTGGTGTTTACACGACCCACATCAAATTTAGAACATCGTCAAATTTGTATTAACAGTGGAAAATTGGTGTGCATGTAAACAGTCACTGATAATTGTTTCTCTTGGTTTTGAAAACTGACACTTCACTGTCGGTTGCAGACAGCTTCGCAATTATGAGTCAGCTTCTGATTAGGGAAGTCATCTCCACACATTAATGCGCCATTCTGGCCGACTTAATCAATGCTTTCAACAGCATGTCCATGCAGAGTGAAATAATACAGGGCCATAGTGTTGCTCTAAGCCAGTCACACAGTCCATTAGTTGCTCATCATGTAAAATCTCACCTGTTAAATTCCAGCTGACATCCTGTTGACTGGTCACAAACTTAACAACCAGCAGGTACGGCCCATCCTTCCACGTGGTGGCGATGACATTGTCTTTGATATTTAAACTGCCATTCTTCATGCTGCTGCTGCTGTCATCGTACTCCTCAGTGAGCCATCTGGTGTCCTTTTCATCCTGCAGTATTACAAACATAATACAGTGTTTATCACTTCAAAAAACACTGAATTGAGACAGACTGTGTTCCTGAGGAGCATTTATGTTTTCTTACCATCACGTCGCTTTTAACAGGAGGACTAACTGGACGTGGGTCTGCCTTGGCTTTCTGAAAAATACAGAGAGTTACTGGATGTCGAGAGATAATGAACGCCATGATGCCAAGTGTGTCACCTACTTTGAGCATTGGAAAGGAGCGCTTCCCATTTTCACATGTTAACGGACCATGTTGGTGTTCGATGTACTCTCCTTGTCCGAGGGGATTTGGATCCAGGCTCTCCCCACGACTCAGAGGTGTTCTCTCATACATTTCCTACAGACAATAACTCACAATTCAGCATTCATGTACAATCAAGCCTAGACAGAGAAGACTGTCAGATCGTGCGTATGGACTCATTTACTTACTTCAATATTGTTGAATTCATTGTGACACGGATAGTATTTTAAATACCACTGAATAGTGAAGGCCACCTTCTCAGGACAGCCAAAAGACACAACTAAAAGAAGACATAAGCAATGATGAGCACAAGGGACAAACATGGGCAAAAGTTTAAAAAAAAAGGTGCACATTTTCCATGTCTTACCTTTCAATTCAATGTCAGTGTCTTTATACATGGATTTCCTTAACAGCAGTGGTCTTGATGTCTGTGGATTAGTAAATGAAGTTTATGAGATAGAGTGGGACCAAGGATTGCTTTTCTTATCAATTAATAAATAATAAGTTAGGTGAACTACTTAATCATTTAGGCGGGAGAGGGACACAGTTGTTATTACTGTCCTGGGTTCAAACCCACTCAACCTGGAGTATTTCTGTGATCGTGAAGAGGGAAAAAGACCTGTGGATCAGGTGAATCACAGACGTTCATGTTGTCTATAGCTGTGAATGTGTCTGTCAGTACGAGTTCAGTGACAGGCTGGTGACCCTCAGCACACCTACCACTGCAACTGGATCTAGAGCCAGAGGCAACAACGGATGGAACATGAAACTTCTCAATACTTAAATTATTGATTAAGGCAAGTCCTCTTTGAATTAAGTCTGGGGAATGTGCCTTAACACTGATAAACACGAGGAGGGACTCCTCCTTGGCTGCAACTCAACTTTTATGGTGTTTTTAGTGATACGTTTAGTTCAGACTGGGATGTGAACTCTCAAGTCTTGGTCAAGAGATAATCGTAAGGTTAGATAAATATCTATATTTGGGTGCTAATTAGCAAAGACTCTTTGGACAGCTGTCTCAGGGTGAAACCAGCTACTTAGCCAATGGCTAACCTTAAAGTGAATCAGGCTCTCTCTATGAGGCTAAGTGCTGACTAGCTAACGACATACTCTGCTCTTTCGGTTGACCCACTTTATTCAAATCTGCTCAGGATAACAAGTGGCGGTCAACACCGGTTAACGCCATACCATTAATGCAGGACAGATAACTCGTCTGTCATCACACTCACAGCTGACAGCGAACGCGCATAACAGGGCTAATGTAGCTAACGTTAGCTAGCTGCTACTGCAGATATCCAGCAGGTTAAGTATTTCCAGTAAGATACTCACATTTACAACTGTGATTTTCCAAAGCCCTGTTTCCGGTGCTGCAACAACCACATTTATGGTACTAAGTAAAATTACAAATAGGACTGCCCATGGATAGAAAATCCCTCTTGTCGGACAGCTCCACGTCCTCATCCTGTTTGCAGTAGCCATGTTCATTGCGGTCTTGAACGCTCCCCTGTAGGAGGCGCCTTGAACGCAACAGTTAAGACAGAGAGGCTGTGTGACGTTACCTGTAAAGTAAGATTTTTTTTTTTTTCCTTGGGTAGCGAAGGCATGACGCGCCCTACTCTGCCTCTGATTGGCTTACACTGATATTCGTACCCCAATCCTAGCTTATCATCACTCCTCACTCATAAACCTTACGTCCTTGTGCCTAACTGTAACCAATCCAACAACAAAGGCAATGATTACCAGCCAGTTAGAGGCAGTGTAAGCCGGGCCATTCTTTTGCCAACCTGGGAAATACTAATACCTTTACACCTGTTCCGGTGTGAGGTTGGACTGTTTTTTTATCATAGTGGGCGAACTAGCTGCTCCTTATCTCTCCATTATCAGTTAAACTTCATACCTGCGGTGACCTTGACCCACTTTGATCCCTTTAACTGAAGACTGTACAAAAACAGTTTTCAAGGTACTAGTATTAATTTGAATGTTCCCATTTTGGGACAGTTTTACTCTCCTAAATATATTTAAAGTAAAGTCCAAGTTTTTACTTAAGAAACTAAGTACATTTACACAGTTCAGTGTTCTCTCAGAGTATCTCCCATGTCTTCTTTAGGTGGCACAGTGGCACAAGTGGTAACACTGTCGCCTCACAGCTAGAAGGTCCCGGCTCGAATCCCGCTGTGGGCGTGTCCTCCACCATGCCTTCGGTGTCTGCTGCTCGAGGAAAAAAGAGCCTTTCTGTGTGGAGTTTGCATGTTCTCCCCGTGTTCACCTGGGGTATCCTCCATAAAAATACCCCCACTAAAAACATGCAAGAAGATCACCAATGGTGACAGCAAGGGAACTGGTCCCCGGGCGCCGGTCGACTGGCAGCCCAGCGCTCCTGGTCTGCCACGGAGGAAGGTCTGACCATGGATGGGTGAAAAGCAGAGAAAGAATTTCACAAATGCATGGCGTGTGCAGTTTCCCCCTCAACTCTGCATGTTGTGTGTAAAAAATTGTGACGAATAAAGGAAATCTTAATCTTAATTTACTATAAATGAAGTTCACACTGCACAAGACTATTTGGTCCTGGAGGACCACCATGTCAATACTGAGACTTGGAAATTGGCTCAAAACTACTACAAGCTGATCAATTTAAATCTCTTTTGCAAGACATGGAGTGGTGTAAATCGAGGTGAATCTATCATGTTATTATCCTTTGCCTGTTTGTTGTGAAACTTGTTGATGTATCTTTCGTTTTCAGATCTCTGAGTTGTTATCAGTTCCACCAAAGAGATATTTCCCCTCAAAACTTTTCACATCACATTTTCATTTCATTAACTGTTTGAGGCCCGTAGAGGTCAAGTTTATAAGATCACTTTATAAATTTTCTGTGCATTTCAATATTTACATCGCAAGACAAAATTCAATACAGTAAACGATTTCACAGTTCAGTGTATCTTAAGCTTATGGAGCATTTGCATGGACATGTTTGACGCTGACACACATAGGCAACATTCCTAACAATGACATGTAGGCTGGCATGTAAAGCATAAACTGCTTCTATAAGAATACTACAGAAAGTCCACATCAGGAAATGTCCAGGTGCTCCCAGTGCAATGAGGCATAATGTTTAGTACTGATGAGCCAGTTTTACCAGTTGGAGACAGTTTTACGACAGTTTAGATCTGCTGGTACCAAACATTACAGCAGGAAAGAAGTGTCACTTGAGCTGTGATCCACAGCTGTCACATCTGTGACCATGTCTCCATTCGCTTGACCTAAAGCATCACTTGACAAAAGAGGAGTGTCCACAGCAGGAGATCTGAGGGAGAGATCAGAGTTGATCACCACCACATAACGATCATCGTCCCCATCTTCGTCAGCCTCCAGGCTCCCATGAATGTCCGCAGTAACTACTGAATGTTCTGCTACCTGGTGCCTGCAGGATGGTGACGAGGTGAACACGGGACAATGTTCAGGAAGTGATTCTCCATCGGGGTCCTCTTCAGGAAAGCTGGTATTAATATAGATAATATCGTCCTTGCTGAAAGACTCTGGAAGCTTTTCTGTGAGCTTTTCCAACATTTCTCGCAGTTGGAAAAAGACGGGTCTGTCCAGTGGATCGGCCCTCCAACAACTGTACATGATCTCATACCTAGACACATGTAAACAAAGGAAATTACTCATTTAATAATGTCTTGCTACTTTTATATGGCAGTTTTGTTATAAGATGCAGCTAACGCAACTGGGGACACTGCTGAAAACACATTTGCAAGTTGTAGATTCAGTTTCTAATTTCACTGCAGATGGCTGTGGTGAGAAAAACAGTCCAGTTTTGACGTTTTTTTTAAGTCTTATGTTGTTGGCTGGACTGGATGTGAGCCAAAATTAGGAGAACTGAAATATAGTGTATTCTGCACATCAGTGCAAACAACTTTTTGGTGCTCAAGTTTAAAATGTAGTATGCAGTAAGGTTTGATGCAACACTCAGGAAAAAGGGACAGCTACATTTCAGAGGGCTGTATAGTGACACCTTAGCTCTGATACATGCAAGTGACAGCATTTTAATCACAAAGAATTTCGGGGTTTTTGAAAGTGAAAAGCTAACATCATCTTTTTAAAATTGTTACTATACAGTATTAAGGTCACATATTAGAATCTGTTCTACTTTTATAGTCTATCTTGAGTCTGATATGGTCTCCAAACCCACTTCAACATTTGTGTCAAGAAGAGACAAACAGCACTCACAGTTCATCCAAACAGTCTGCTGGCTGCTTCAGTCTGTGTCCTTCAAGAAGGTAGTCATAAATTTCATGGTTCTGGATGCCTGGGTACGGCGTCATGCCTCGTGTTGCAATCTCCCACATGGTCACACCAAATGCCCACTGCATGACACAGAATATTGACTTCAGATGAGAGTTCCTTGCACTGCACACCATAAACTGTCCTATTCTCTGCTATCTAAAAATACCATAGATTAACCCTTTCATTTTTATGTTACAGTACAGGAGAATACACACATCCTTTCCCCATTCAGCTTCATGAATTTTGCCTTTTTGCCAAGAGTAGAGTTCTAAAATTGCAAAACCAGGGAAAATTGACAAAGGGCAAAACATTTTAAATATTACCACACACCAATGAATGATGCGACAAAGACTGTCAAAACAAAACCTTTAGCCCATTCTCAAGAGGAACGCTGAGTAATTGAGTGCTCTGCGTAGATCTAAGATAAATGGTTGTGAAATTCAGGAAGAGACGCAGTGTACTTTTGGACCAAAGACTGGCAGTGCAGAAAAGACAGAAGCAGATGGAGGTATTTACCACGTCACTCTTTACAGTAAAGACTCTGTCTGCCAGACTCTCCACTGCAATCCATTTCACAGGCATTTTGGCTATTCTGCCCTGCCTGTAATAATCTCCACTGTAGATCTTCTTAGATAACCCAAAGTCTGCGACACACACTGTCATGTCATCACGCAGCCTGCAAAAAAAAGAAAAAAAAATCAGGAAAATCAAATCAGATAAACCTCCATTAAACTAAAAGTGACGATGAAAAATGCTTGTACTTGCAACCTACATGCAATTGCGAGCCGCCAGGTCACGATGCAGAAAGTTACGACCACTGAGATACTCCATACCCAAAGCAATGTCAACCATGAACTTCAGGAGTGTCTGAGTGGGCAAGAACTGCATAGAAAAACAAACACACCGCATGATAACAGTTCTAAGTTAATATCTTTTAGTCTAAAAGTAACATATATATGATTGTTTGGCTGAGATCTTACCAATGGACTATCCCCCAGGCGTGAGCGCAGCAGGAAACTATGTAGATCTCCATATTTCATGAATGGCAGGATGACCATGGGCTTGGCAAAGTGTCCTGAGTCTACCTCCAAGCACACACCTAAAGAGGACAAGTCAGCAGACACAGGTCATTTAAGGTTGTGCAAATGGAAATGAACCAGGGAAGAGATCAGTGCATTCTACAAGACTTTAAAGAGGTAATACATCTCTCTTACCAAGCAGCCTGATGACATTAGGATGGTTGAAATCTTTCATGCAGGCCGCTTCGTTCAGGAACTCTTCAATCTCTCGTTGAGAGAAGCTATCCACTGAGGAAAGAGAGGAAAGTTATCTTCTACTTGCTTTACAGTTTGGAGATGATCAAAGGATGTCTTTTAGTTACAGAAAGCTCACATTTCATTGTCTTTACAGCAACTTTTTCTGATCTTCCATCTGGTTGTCTTAAATGTCCCTCCATCACGGAGCCAAATTCACCTGATTGAATTAAACAAAATCATAAATACTTCACACACTGCACAGGATTTCTGATCTAGATACAAACCCCGAGTTGGGACACTGTGTAAAACATGAATAAAACAGAATGTGATAACTTGTTAATCCTTTTTGACATATATTCAGTTGAAAACAGGACAGAGACAATATATTTATATCCCCGAAAGGCTCAGTCGTTCACAAGGATGGGGTAAGGTTTACCACTTTGTGAAACACATTTTAATTTTTCACACAGTGTCCAGATTTTTATGATAATGGTTCTATAATCATATGGATATGAATGTTTCCAATGCTTATACATTTCCAAAATGTGAAACTGTTCACTCACCCTCTCCAAGAACCTTTCCTATGGAGAGCAAATTCCTCGTGACCATCACGTCCTGAAGTTTGGCCTGGAGTTCATCACTAACACCAAGGTTCCCAACTACAGACAGTACCCACTCACGTTAATGCACACAGCCTTTAACAGGACAACATAAATGTTTACATGCATGTTTATTTCCCACAGTAATATTCAATAACATACGTGTGATTCCTATGGCCGATCGATTGTAGGATCTTTGGGGCTTGTACTGTACGATAGTCTGAAGCTTTTCTCCACCTCCAAGCATCCGCCTGCAGGGGGAGACAGGGAGAGAAAAAAAGACGGGAACGTTCACTGACGTCATTACAGCTTTGTAATTGTACGCACGAAGACTGGAGAGGCGGTCACAGCGAGGAAGTCCTCTGAGTTGTCATATGTTGTTTTCCTATCTGAGCTGCAGCCTGTGACACATTCCTATCCATATCCTGAGTGGCAAGACTGAGTCACAGACTTCATAATAATGAATTCCAGAGAATTAACAGCTGGTTTGCGTCCATCTTTCCAGCTGCACACTTATTATTGGCCTCAGGTGCCGAGAGTGGTGATTAAGAGGAAGCAAAGGCAGTTTATTAACAGAGACCGGAAGTCTACAGTTTTTCAAGTCCTGCTACAGAGCACCACTGGAGACAGTTTACAACCCCAGGTGCCAGTAGAAAATGAGCTACAGCATCAACATCCTTTATGTTTTTAAGTCAATGTAAAGACAAACCATGCGGACAAATGAGTCACAAGCACAGTGATTGGTAGCAATTTTGAAATATAAGACAATCCAATTTGGAATGAGGGTGGTAATTAAATCATCATTGAGCATACCCAAACCAAGAGTCATAGGTCCTGTTGTGAACACAGATAGCCCCCGACAGGATAAGCATCAGAAGACAGAAGCCACACACCACGCCCAGCACAACATAGAGAGAATCTGGAACACCGGTGTCAGGACTGGACGATGGAGACACAACTAATTCTGAGATAGGAAGAAGAAATGATAACGATGATCAAAGTTTAGAAAAACAACAATGGGATGTTTCAGCAATGGTATGTCAGCTCATGTTATAAAAAATACATTCATAGACAAGTTGTCTCCATTATGAAAAGACCTGACTAGTTTCCAAACTGTCTTTTTGAAAATGTCACATATAATCCTGCTGAATCAAGGCGCGGTCAGCCTAGCTTAAACAAGACTAGTTTAAACCACAGTCTACAGCCATGCTAGCAACTCCGCAAGGGTGTACTGCAGCAGTGTTGCTTTGAGCTAAATGCTAACATCAGCTTGTTAACATGCTTACTGTGCAATACCAAAATTTCAATGTTTGCCATGTTCACATCTTAGTTTAGCTTTGTATGTTGACGTTTGCTAATTAACATTAAACACAAAGTAGACCTAAGGTTGAGGGGAATGCCATTCGTTTTGCTGATAGTTGGTCATAAACACAGTACTGGACAAGGTGAAAATTTGAGAGAGTCAGTATGCCCCATCCTTTGGTGACCATGCATGTTCGTACAAAATTTCATGACAATCCATTTAACAGTTGTTTAGCTTTCAGTATGGACTAAAGTAGCTGACTGACCAATTGACAAAGCCCAGCGCCACTACTGTAGCTAAAAATACTGAAGACAGCCTTGAATGGTGCTGTATCGAATCGCAGGGCAGTAATGTTATTCTAGTATGACACAATACATCAGCTGAACAATGTTGGCCAGATTTTAGAGTTCCCAGATAAGGAGATAAATCAATAGAGCAGCTTACTGTTCTCTGGCACAAAGAGCCAGACTCGCGGACTGACCATGCCGCTGCCTGCCTGTGTGCATGCAGCCACCTCCACACTGTAGGTTGAGTTGAATTCCTGCAGTTCTACAAAGGCCACGGTTGAGTTTCTGTGGATCTGAAATAACACACAACAACATTTAAATGTTTCTAGCCTCATGTTCAACCTGTTTAAATCATATAGGTTACAGGCTAAACAATGTTTATTGATACAGTAAGTTAAGTCATTAAACTTTAAGAGAAGCAGATTTTCAAATCCATGAAAAGTGATAATCTTTGGGAACATTCTGGTGGAAGAGCATGCTAAGGAACATGTACATTTGTGTCACAAATCCATCTTAACTTTACTGCATGTCACGTCCTTTCTCTCACTGTGTCCCTTCTCCTTTTCTCTCATTTCCAGTTAATGCACCAACAACAAACAAGACACACAATTAAAAAGTCCCTGTTTTCAGTCAGTCATTTAGAGTATGAAACCTTTTTTGGAAAATCCCACAGAAGTCTATACTGGGGATTATCGTATATAATGAAACTCTCTTCAAAAAAAGGGAAGGAGACTAACTTTCAGGATAAACTCATGTGCTGCAAAGGGAGGGAACATGTGACAGACATAGCCCTGTATTTCACAATGCCACACCGTAGCATCTGGGGTTCCTGCTTTGCCAATGTGCTGACAGACAGACTGGGAATGCTGAACCCATGATTAACGGTCTATGATGTCTGTGGCACCAAACAGGGCAGCATGTGGTTAAATGTTCTGACAACAGCAAATCCTCAACAAACTTTTTGGAATCAACCTCAGATTCAAAAGACGATGATGGCACGACTTTGACCATAAAACATTAAAAATTGTAGCGAGTAATAGTAACAACTGACTCCTCTAAAATGAAGATAATTGGTTTATTTTAATTATTTTGCAACAAGGCAGTTTTATAGGGACAGGTGAGTCTGAGGATTAAACAAGTTGCCTTTGAGCACATTTCCAGTCACTGCAGTCTTACAAAGCCTTTTATGCATCATGACATCACTGACTGGACGATTCATAAGAATATTTGGGCCTATGGTACACATCCCATTGTATTCATATTCCATTCACTCTGTGATGACTCAAGGCCACATGCTGAAGCCAGAAAAACACTGAATACCAGCTTTCACACCGTCAGCTTCCTTTAACTATGACACTGACAGGAAGGAGAGGAAACACACTATTGTACTAGAGGGCACTAATGCAGGAAGAGAAGCTTTATGATGCATAAACAGCATCATGGAATGATGCACATTTGATGTGTATAAAAGAGGTTGTTATTAAATTAAACTGTGCTATTTCTGAGAGTGTATGTAAGTGACTTTCCCAGCCTTGTTAATTCTTGAAAGGAGTGGAGAAACTGCTGTTCATAGATAATGGGGAAGCTGACCTCTGGTTCAGCCGCCAGGACAAAGGGAGGGTCACACATTCCCTATATGCAAGACTCAATCTTTTCATATTTGTCATACATTAATCATTGTTATGAGAAGTGTTCAAAAAAAACATCAGCTCAAACACACCAGTATGAGCTGTATGAACTACTGTTCATATTACTTAATATACAATTTACGGTGTGTATAAGGGAGAATATGCACTGTATGTTTGATTATGCTTCAATGTCTGTAATAATAATGTACGTAATAATAAGCACTTTTTCTTTCTCTTTTCTTAACAAGGCTACAAAGCGTTTATCAGAGAAAAAGCAGATTAAATCACAAACAAATAAAAACAAAAAAGGGAACATAATACACAAGTTAAAAAATGTAAGTGACCAGAAGAAAAAGGCCAGAAACATATTAAATATTCATAGAAAAAGTCTGTTTAAGAGGGGATTTAAAAGATGCTAATAATGCACACAGAGGCTGTTCTGTGTGGTGCTAGTTGTAAATTACAACTAATACAAGTTTAACTGGCATTAACTGGAATTAAACTACTCTAATAGTACTGTTTATATATCTACTGCACATGTGTATGAGTTTACATTACTAAATGTGTTTGTATTTATATATGTGTACATGAAAATATCTATAAGAAAAACATTTTGGGAAATATGAATATGGTTACTGTCTACCTATTGCAGTAACACAATCATTTTTATCTGTGCTATGTCTCCTATAGGACATAATTTGCTCCTAACTTTAGAACAATCTTGTAATTGATATTTTGTTAATAATCTAAGTTATTGTGAACATGGCAAAAAAAAAAACAAAAACAAGATCATTCATAAAAAAAAGGGACAAATCTTTCATTACTGTGTTGCCAACAAGCTCACCTTGGTCACTTGGTTGCCATGTCTGACAATAACATCGTAGCCACGCAGGATGCCATTTATCTTATCATCTGGGGGAGGTTTCCAACTGATCACCAGCCACGACTCGTTCAGCTGGACGGTGACATTTCGGGGATAAACTGATGGCACTGAGAAAGTGACAAGAAATGGAAAACACGGGGAGTAAGACATCATCAAGAATGGTAACTAAATCAAGAGACTTTGTATAACTATCAACCTCTAAAACAAAAATGGAAAAAAGAAAGTAAGACTCTTCCATTGAAATCTTTGATTACAGTTAGGTATGTGGTCACTTCCTGGCACACTCGAAATCTTTCAACTAAAATATCCCCTGCGGTGACTTTAGGAAGGAAACTGAAAGCAGCCCCACCCAGTGAGCACTTTGTGTTTTCTCAGTGAGAACACTCCTATTTCCTATGTGACCCTTCAGGAAAATAACAGAGATTTAGTGGATATGACATTTTTGTGAGGGGGACTTGCCACGAGCAGAGCATAGCAGAGCAAGTAGTTGTGCAACTTCCGTAAATTCCAGTTATTACATGCTGCTACTGCAAGGAGGCTTATACACTGAGTACATTTTGGATGGGAAATTAGTAGGCTAATTACATAGTGCAACGTTACTGAAACATAAACAAGAATCTGCTATGATGCGAGGAAGGCAAGAGCATAACTTGTCCTAAGTAAATACACAAGGTGGTGTTTAAGGCAAACATAGCCTTCAGAATTCAAACAGCCAGAAACATATGTATATGCTGGGGTGGATTAGATTTGGGATCTTTTTCCCATGTATCTGCTGTAACTGCACTGCAAATCTGCTGGTGTATCATCAGCTGCAAACAGTATTCAGCCTGCAAATTGTTCTAAGGTTGCTAAAGTACACACACACCTCCCTCTGTGGTGTTGCTCTGGATCCACATGGTGACAGGAGAGGCTCCCACCTCGTTGCTGCAGGAAACACTCATGTTGTACCACGTCATGGCCTGCAGCCCGGGGACTTCATGCTGGAAAGGCGGCACTGTGACGTTGACGAAGCGGGTGTTCATCACCTCCCCTTTCCTCCGACTCACTTCTTTGACCTTAGACGCACAGAGAGCATGTGAGAATCAATGTGAGGACATTCAGCAGCAGTGCTGTTTGTGCAGATGTGGGGCTTACCCTAATGTGACATTGAGTTAGTGGAGAGAAACCATCATGTCCAGGGGTCCAGCTCAACAACAACTTATTGGGCTGCCTCTCCATCACAGTAACATTAGACACAGGGCTGGGAATGACTGCAAAACACCATAAAAGCCCTTATTAACTCTCTCACATAGAGGCAAACAGACAGCGTGCAGAGTGTGAAAACCTCTTGGAATGTCTAACAGCTCCCAGAAGACCCAGTTTTACCTTTGATGTTGATATTCGCTTCTCTGGAGGTGGTGACACCCTTCGCGTTGTAAGCTTCACAGCTGAACTGGGTGTACTTGTCCACACCTGCAATTGACACAGTGGAGAAGATAATGTAGAAACTTTCATTGCTGTATAAATTCAAAATAACCAATCATGAAGGTCAAGATAGGAAAAAGAGGCTCTATGTTTGGACAAATTCACTGATTGCTCTCTGTGTCAAAGGTGCATCTGGTGAAAAAGTGCCATGTTAGCCTCAGTGGAGAAGCGAGACTGAAACTGGTACCAAAAAACTCATTTGGGGATGACTCCTGCATTATACCTCAAAAGTTCACACAGCAGTACCTCAAATTGAGCCTCTCTAGTGTGATGTACTATGGTAACAATCCTTTTGCTGGGTCTCTTTTCCTGGATGCACAATTCCTGTCTTTCAACAGCCACAGATCTGCCCGGTTAGAATGGGACTGGGACAGCTGCTAAATAATGTCCCTTTTGTGCTCTGTTTTCCAGTGTCTCTATCTCAGAAACCTTTCCACAAAGCTAATCACAGAGCAGCCTGTGAGAGTTGACTGGAACTAAACTTGGGGTATTTTGTTTACATTCTGCAAAATATCATGACCTCTTAAGTTTGCCTTCCACTGCTCGGGAGCACCAGAGTGCTTTTCACACAAGCCCTGGCAACTGTACATTTGTTTGCACAAAGATAGAACCTTACTGAAAACCGGTTAGACTGAATCACTCAATCACACATTAAATTTGCGCCAAGAAAACATCTAAAATAATCTTTGGATCACATTGATCAAAACTGCCCAAAAATACTGACATTTAGGCTCTGAGAGAAATGTGCAAATACATCAGCACATTTCCAGCCAAGCTGTGCAAACGTAATTACAGCATGCCTCATTTCAAACTGCAGGGCAAACAGATGGTTGGGGCACAGTGTGCACTGAGTGGGTTTGACTGTCATCCCAAATGAAACTGGTCATTCTAATATAAATTTACTGTAGCACAAATAGCCAACAGGAAAAAAGCCAAGTTAGTAAATGTCTCAACACCATTGACAACTTTACCTTAAAGTGATATTCCCAAAATCTTTTGTGTCTTAAAACTTCAGCTCCTTTTGGGTTGACACATTGCTGCATATACAGAAGTTTGTTGTTTGCTCTTTGTGGCTATGATCATGTTAAAATGACTCTGAGTCTCCACAAAAACTTCCCCAGTTACACCTGCAGCATAGCCCACCTTTCTGTCCTCCACACATACATGATGATGAGTATGATCCAATCCTGTTGAAATATAACTTAAAAAAAAAAAGTCTACTTCTGACAGAGCTTCAAGGAGGGTGTCAGAGCAGTGGCAGCATGGGAGCATCTGTGTGCATGACCTTGGCAGCATTAAGATAAATAATGAGTGTTTCCAAAATCTGTATATATTGTAATATATGACAACAGAGAAGGGGGTTATGCTGCAGGGGTTGTTTCATAAATTGATCCTTTGCTTCAAAACTTACATTGGATCAGTTTAAGGTCAAAGACACAACTATTTGATAAACACACAGTATTTTTAAGTGTATACTTTTTTGGAAAAAGGAAATGAACAGAGTTCAGACAGTTACATTTCTGCTTTCACCATACTTGGCAAGTAAATGAAAACAAAAAGCAACAACACTGTAGAAAAAATAGGCAGGTTAGCCACTCAGATGGACACATATGAAATTATAGAGGGAAGCGTTCCAGCTTACCGAGCTGCCTGAGATGTTATTTCTCCATTTTTATATTTGGGCGGTAAATATAGCTGAACTTCTCTCTCATTTCACAACTAAGCCAAAGACTTTTCACTCTTTATTACTGTGTACAACATTTGGATTATCAGTTTTTTGTGTGTTTGTTTTCAAAGCTGAAGTGCCAAATCTGTGTCCACCTTCCAATAATAAAGCTGACCTCATGCTGCTGTCCTGAGACAGATTAAATAATGACATATGGATAAGACATGAAATCCATGTCAACTTTTCCACCTCCATAACAAGATATAATACCCTGATTTCAAGCAATAAGAATGAAACGCACATGCAAAAGATGACCTTTCACCACTCCACATAACAAGAGCACTGTGACAATATCATAAGATCTAAGCTTTAGTGGAAAAAGAGGCCGCAGACTCACAGTATGCATGAGGTGCAGAAGAGTGGGTTTACACTGTTTTGTTGTGCCAATATTTGGTCCTGCGCAGAGCTCTGGTAGCCTGCCAGCCACTGTGTCCAGCCCCTCCCTGCTGGGTAGTGGGCCGTCCTGTGAATAAGGTCTTTGTCCGTGGAGCCAACCCCCAAACAGGCTCCCTGTGCTGCCCCCCATCCCCTTAGAGCCCAGGCCCTTGCACATGCTGGACCAAAGCACAGCTCTGAACCTTTAACCCCTTAGCTTCGGGCAGGATCACCACTCGCTGGCTACAGCGGGAGTGCTTGGCCTGCAGCGAGCTGAAAATGAAGGGTTAGAGCACACAGAGCAGAAAGTTTATGCTTCTAATGACAAATGTTTGCTTTCAAGAGTAGGACGGCTCAGGCCATAAAGGGAGAGTCCACGTTTGAAGAGACATTTTGCCAACGATTCTTCTAGTTTTTCTAAATCTAATGCCATATAATTACAAGAAAATTCCATATTCTTAGAGTATAACATGAAAATAAAACTCAAATCTGAACTGATATTTTTCAGCTAGTCTTGACCTTTATACTATACTACTGCAGTATATTCGTGAAAAATAATCAACTTTACTTTGATGTCAATTATTTATTCTCTGACATCTTATGTTTTATGGAACAAACAATGAAAATAATCATTATTTAGAACTCTATTTTAAAGGGGCGGTGCGCTTACTTCCTTCATAAAAAGTTAGATGAGACAACTGTTAACACTCGAGGCTACAGCTAGCAGCCGCTCAGTTTTGAAAATCCATTCAGCAACATCTTTAAAGGTCACTAACTGCATGTTCTTTGTTTAACAGAAACTGAAGAGCAAAAACAATAATTCTGCATTTCACGGATGTTACGTGCCAAACTATTTCTTGGCTGTGACCAGTAACTTCCTGGTGTCTCCTAGTCCCAGTTTTGTTACATTTGAACAGAACCAGGCTAGCTTTTTTCCCCAGGCTTTATGCTAAGCTAAGCTAACCAGCTGCTGGCTAATACGCACATTTTTGCCATAGAGGCATGAGAGTGGTATCAATCTGCTAATCTGACTCTTGGCAAGAAAGTCAAGTATATTTCTGAAAATGTCAACTATTGTTTTATTCAGGCTTACAGCTAGTGTTGCACCTCCATTGTTCAGTTTTTTTCACATCACATTGTCTTCAGTACACAGCTAGCAGAGCAGTGTTACAAAAAGCACTGACCGTGCATAAATGACCGCTGTTAACCATTGAGCAGTACAGCAGGGGACCCCAGTGACACTGACCAGGGCGATAAGTCTCATTGCAGTAAGCAGAGTACAGACGCTGAGACAGCAGAGACGAGGCAGAATAGAAACCACCTAGAAAGTGATGCTAGCTGAGTGAGACCCACTGCGCATTTTGTCACCGTTATCAGAGCCTGATGTGTCCTTTTATCTTTGCTGATGAATGTTTCCATGTTCAACCACAAGAGGAAGTTCACCAATAAATGAACTGGTTTAATAAGATGTAGCTTGTATGGGGTTTCCAGTAAATGACTTCTACAACTTTTTATACAAGCCAAAAGTTCTTTAAGTAAATAAAAAGCTCTATTTACTTTGCTCATTCGGAAAAAATAAAACCACAAATAGAGCTTCATAAAAAAGCAACTTTTCAAGAGTGCTTTTTAATTAAACAAAGATAGACTTTCTACCAGAGAAAATGACTTCTGCAGCTCCTCGAACACATCGCAGACTGACAAAGGAACAAAGTATGAATCTCATATCAGTGTGATAAACCTCAAAGCACATCTTCAGCTTCTTTCTGTCTGATTCAAGGTGTCATTCAGGCTTATGGTGAGTCATATTCCAGTCATTCATTGGAGAGTGGTGAGAAATTACACTTCTCCTAGATTATTTCACCACCTCAAGAGGAACAGGCAACAAATAGAGGGAAGGAGTATCGCAGTTACTGAGTAGATCACTGTGAACACGCATGTTCTCTGTATGTGTGAGAAAGAGAGATGAAGAAAACCAGACAGTGTGCTTGGTGTCTCACCTGAAACAGAGTAGTTGCTGGGAGAGTCGTGATAGTTACTGTCAGGTAATCCATCACGAAGCCAGCGGATCTGAACAGGGTCTGGAGGCCCGATGGCCTCACATGTCAGCATGAAAGGTGTGTTTCTTGTTACATTACTGTCCTCTGGTTGATGGATAAATGTTGGTAGACCTACAGAACAATCAAAGTTGTGTGATAGTGTCATGAAAAACATGGATGGCCAGAGAAGCTGCCAATGCAAGCACCATGCTGACACTCACCTTCCACCTCGATGTTGACTGGCTGAGACTCGACCATTCTGGTGCTGACAGTAAGTCTGCAGCGATACTCCCCAGCATCTGATCGCTGCACTTGATTAATGCTGTGATGCAAGACATGAGGACATTTGTCAATCTCTGTAATCAGCCCGTCAAATTCTTTTTCACCTCCATGCGTTACATACCTGACAGTGGAGAGGAGAGTGGTGACCCCATCGGTGGTGGTCTGGAGCTCGTTGATCACCACCTGTATGTTTCCTGCCAGGTCCTGGCCGTTCTTGACCCACGTGATGGTGGGCTCCAGCCTGGCATCAGGGATGTCGATGGAGCAGTTGAATTTTGCCTCATGGCCCTCTGACAGCTGGATGGTGCCTATGGTGGGCTTGAAGTGCAGCCGCCTGAGCTGATCTGGGCTAAGATAAACCCTTGAAACGCGACCCGGTATCACCAGAGGCTCAGAGGACCTGGTGGGACGATGGAACCGGCTCCTAGAATGCTGAGCTGTTTGCAGAGGGAGATGTTTGATTTATCTTACACTGACTGATGTAACACCAGCAGCAAAAAATATGAGTTCTGGAGGAATGTGTTTAATCGTGTTGAGCTTTCAAGAGCGTTCTTTCTTGGCAGCTGAGGTCTGAGATGATGAACATCAGAGATCTGATATCCAGGGGAAAGTGACAGAACCAGGGATGTGTTTACATCCGTGATGCAGCATTCAAAGACACAGTGTGTCACAGTTACTTTCACAACCAATGCATCTGTCTATTTATTTTTCAGATACCTTATAATCATCACTATTATTACAATCCTTATAGAAAATAGTGAAAAATGACACAATCATTCAGAGCCCAGGGTGACGTCTTAAAATTGCTTCACTTCTGCAGCTCAAAACTCAATAATATTCTGATTTAAATGATGTAAAACCGAGAAAGGCAACAAGTCCAGGCATTTGAGAGACTGGAACCAATGAATATTTGAATTTTGTGCTAAAACGACACGACTAAAATACTGAATTCATTATTAAAACAGTTGGCACTTAATTGACTGACTGACTGATAATTAATCAGCTGATCATTTAGGTACAAATCAGCCTTGATTCAACTTTCTAAATCTGAATATTTTTGTAAAAAGACAGGAATAGTGAAATAAGGCGACAAAACAAACAGTTCGTCCACTGCATGTTGTCATCTGCTATGGCTCTTTACCAGATGGGTTTCTGAAGTATTCTTTACTGTCACCATTCCAGCCCACAACCGAGTAGCCACATTTTATGACTATAAAAAGAAGCAGCAGAAAGATCCACGTTTAGTGCAATGAGACACATCCAGCCTTTCTTTTTTTTTCTTTATTTGTTTGTTTGTTTGTTTTTAGGAAGGGTGACTTTCTGTGAATCTATGCAGAAATCCTTTCATCTTTCAGCGGATATACAGCTATTTAAATGAGTATTTAAATCCATTCCAGCTGCAGTCTATCATGCAGACCAGAGAGCTGCTGCTGCTGTGGATCGACTTCAGCTTGAGATCTCACTTTGGGAGTCACGAAGTTGGTAAACCTACACCTAAACAAACAACTCACCGCTGATCGGGCTCCCAACAATTATGACTATAGTCGTCGTGGAAAGAAAGACTCCAAACCAGCCTGGATCTGTCCTCTTTGCCATGACCGAGTCTGAGCGCTTCACTGCGTCTTTTCGTCGCGCAAAAACGGTCTGGAAACGTCCACGTTTCTACGCTAAACGGACACTTCAGCTCTGGACGGGGACCGACATCACCCGCTAGAATGGCTCCAGCTCGGTTTGCATGAAGAGTTGTTGACCCGAGATCAGATTGAGGGAAAAAAAAGTTTACTTGTCCCGACGTCACAGGAGGGATCCCATGAAGGCGGGCCAGGGACGCACCGACATACCGACAACCGCAGCACAGCAGGAGAGAAACTACAGAGGAATGCAGCTGCAGACACTCAACAAACGAATGGATTTTTTGATGGGATTCTAGTTTATTTTTTCCTTTATCTCTTTTTCTTATTCTCTTTTTTAGATGTATTTTTAATTAATTATTTTTTTTTTTTTACTAATATATCCTTATTATATTATAACAAACATACTGCGCAAGTAGTCTAACAACATATAGACTAGCAAGTGATTTATTTTCAGTTACACAAGCTCAAAAAGCCTGAGGAAAAAAACGAAACTCCTGCTGGTGAAGTTTAATTGTCCTCCCAACTACTCCACCACGTGGTCAACTACATGAACCATGCCTATAGGACCTCAGACAAGCTCACTCACAGTCAACCTCAGAATAAAACAATTTATTTGACCTACATTAATAACAGAGTTGATATGAATGGACAGAGGCAGAGTATGGCTTGGTTTAAATTACAACTGCTAATGAAACAACCATTCGGAGATGAATTATGATGAAAGTGATCACTCAATCTAACCATGAGGTCCATTTAGTAGCTGTTTTTTATGATTTCTTCCAAATCCAGTATGAGTTTTTCTCCTCGATTTCTCTTTGTTGTCCTATTAACAGCCTAAAAGAGTTTTGCATCATAACTATTTCAGGTGATTTCCTCTTCCTCTTTCAGGTGACAACTCTGCCCTGCCATTGCAGCCAGCCTCACACCTGTGCCTGATCCTTTATTACTGGTCACCAAGTTGGTCTTGATTGAATTTTCGCAGGAGTAGGCCTTCATGCGATAAACACTGGCCTTGCTTTTACAGCAGCCCATGGCACTCATGAGCTGATGTGCATCCTTTCTGAAAGCCTTGGTGAAGATGGCGTAAAGGAAGGGATTGGCACAAGAATTGATGGGGAAGAAGAGGACCAGCAGAATCTTGGAGTTGGTAACTGTGATGAGGGGAACCTTGAATGCGGCAGAGATGGCAAAGAAGGAGATGGGAGCCATGCAGAGGAAATCTGTGAAGATGAGCACTGCCATGCGCTTTGCAATCTTGGTGTCAGCGCTCCTTCTGGGAAGCTCGGGGTTCCTTACAGCCAGATAGATCAGCACATAACAAATACACACAACAGCGAAGGCGCCCACATTGAAGAGCAGGATCATGATGATGAACGCCTGAGCCAGACCGGTCTCTATGTCCATAGGTAAGCACATGCTGACTTTGGCGTAACTGCTCACACCAACCAGGGGCAGTATCCCTATCCCCAGACAGATGAGCCACCCAGCCGCCATTATGCTTGCTGCTTGTGTGAGCACTAGTTGGCGCTCTATCTGCAGAGCATTGGTTATGGTGTGCCAGCGCTCCAGGGTGATGGTGGAAAGTGTGTATATTGACAGCTCCCCACCAAACACAGACAGGAAGCCTGCAGTACTACAGCCAGGCCCTGTCTGCCATTCAATAGCGTGCTGACTGTAGTGACCATGCGTGCGCAAGTCTACTGTGGCTATCATCAGGAGGTAGATCCCAATGCAGAGGTCTGCAAAAGCCAGGTGGCACATGAGGAAGCGAGGCACCGTCAGCTTGTTGCGGCTAGTGAAGGAGACCACGAGCACCGTCAGGTTACCTGTGATGGCCAGTATGCTGATAAACCAAATGGCCACTCTGAGAAAGCTAAAACCTGCAATGTCCTCACAGGGATTGAATGCATCTGCTTCAGGTGTGCAAACCAAAGTTGGTGGAGTCTGACAGAAGTCCAGTTCTGGATAGTGGAAATGCACGTCTCCAAAGCCTTCATCCTCCACTAACAGATTGCCGTCTGAAAAAAATGGCATATTCATGACTAGAGCCGTATCTGCCGATCCTCCGATCACATGCTGAACCCTGTTTTCAAAGGGGAGGAAATTGTTGTGGTTAGTTCACCTTAAACTCAGAATAAAGAATTAGTAAGAGCAGTTAAACAGACCTCTGTAAAGTAAACTTAAGTCAAACCTAATCTTGCTTTTTTGTAAGCACTCAAGACTTAAACAACATGACTAACAGACTGGGGTCATTTAAAATCAAAAGACAGCAGTTTTGGTGCTGCCAATAAAACATTTTGGTAACTACCAAAGCTGTGCAGAGTTTGATTTAAGCAGGAAAACGTAAAAATGTTTGACCTTGTTGACAGACCACTGTCATCACAATATGTAGAGCTATTATTCCATGCAGGAATAATGGGAGAGTCCCTGGAAAAAAAGGGAAATCATGTAAGTACATTGCCATCATTGCTTATTTATACTGTAATAAGCAAGTTGGAGAGTTCTCTGCATGAGATTCTGCTTTGGGTATTCTTAACCTCGGGAGTAGGGAGTGATAACTGGAACATCATTGGTGCAGAGCTTATTGAGACAATCCAAATCTATCCTTGTTTAATGCACACTGTAAGTCACCTGTGGGTGTTCCAGCTCAGCAGAGCACAGCAGTGACTGTTGTAGGTGAGATGTGCCTCTCGTAGGCTCTGCAGTCCCTGCAGAGGAGGCAGACTCTTCAAGGCGTATGCTGACTGAGCTATCAACACCAGAACTGATCCCAGTCCATGCGGCGGCAACTTTGCGAGAGCTGTCGCGGAGACATCCCTGTGAAATAACACAGACAGCAAAAAAACACTCCACCTTGCCTTCAGTCAGTCAGCTGAGCTGCATATTTTTGCGGCTGTAAAATACAACCCACTGTTATCATATTAGAATATCACACGTCTTAGAAGTATATGAGAGGCAGCTTCTCTCAGTGATGGAAAGAAAAGCTACTAAAAGTATAAAGCATCAGAATTCAAGCTGATTTAAAAAGCTACAGCTTCGACAGTCAGTTTGAGGGACATCCCCCTCCATCCTCCTCTCCCAAATACATCTAAGCAAATAAAGTTTAAGTGGAAGTTTAAAAAATACCACTTACAAAACTCCAGGGCCTGTGGCTCCTTTGAAAGCATCTCTGTGGATCACTCTGAGGTTTCGATTATTCTTCAATACCCTAAAAACAGATGTAGTGAAGTAATGAAGCAAAAGCTCATGGCTGTGAGAAGAAGAAACTCAGCTTACGGTCAGAAAAAGGAAATGTGGGAAAATACAGTTTATCGATCTTTGTCCCGTTGAAGGCGTGGTCGTGTATTTCTCTGATGCCGTTGTTGTACAGGTTCCTGCAATCAGTCACATGATTGTTCTGATTAAAAGAGAGAAATTAGTATCTATCTGACTGACATTTATTTCCACATAATTGACAGTTGTAAGGCCATTAGAAGGAGTTTCTTTCATCGCTTACATTATAACATATTCTTTGGTCATTCCGATGAAAGCATTTGGAGGTATTTCCAGTAGATAGAGGTTGTCACAGATATCCCTGCAATAGCACGACAAGTCATGTGTTTATGGTGATGTGCTTTTTGTTTTTATTTGTCATTAATCTCTATGTTGTACTCACAAGATAAACTCTGATTCCAGAGAACTGATGGATGTAATGTCAGGAAAAACTGTTATCCCAGTATTTGAGATGCTCCTGTTAATGCAAAGGAAAACATCATTTTGTGATATGTTTTGTGACTTTTAACGTAAACCAAATGTAAATGTAATTGCATCTTAGCAGTGTTTAAGGTGGTGAAAAAGTATATGGGATTAGAAAATAAACAGAGTTCTGCCTAATATGCACCTGTAAATCTTAAACAATGAATATAAATATACATGTGCACAAATATTTAATATTAAATTGTATATTTTGAGGTCTCTCACAGGTAATGTAGTTTGGGAAGGTTGTTAAATGTCCTCTTGCCAATGTGCATCAGACTCCTTGTGTTTTGGATTGAGCTGCAAAGCAATATGAAACATCAGCTGAAACTCTACTGCATTACAATAACCTTTTTATGGATTCAAATAATCATAGAAACGACTTACATTTCAGAGAGGTGGAGAAGGTTATTAAATGCCAATGTCTCAATGGTTTCCAGGGTCACACTCTGAGCAATCTCACTGAGAGCAGAAACAAAACAATTTAATTTATCCAAATAAGATGGGCTTTTGATGGAAGATGTAACACTGTTAAGTCCATGACTTATTTCTGTGAGGGAGTCATGCCCTGGAACCTAAGCTTTGACCAGATTTGTGAATGAGGTTTAATCACAAAGAAACAGTACAAACTTATGGATATGATAATCTAGGGTTAGTTAATTTGGGACTCCTACGGGAGGGCGCACAAACTGAAAACTGAAAATCATTTGAGACAACAAGCTTTGGTTTCCATTATATGACAAAATGTCAGGTTATTGAAGTCAGAGTTAGTCAGTGGAGGTGAGATGATACCTACATCCTCTGGACTCCTTTCAAACCCTCAAAAGAATGGCTTGAAATAGTGTGAAAAGGCAGGTGATAGAGAAACCTGGAAAAAAGAATATGGAGAGGCATGTATCATTTCAGAATATCTGATAATCAAAGACAGATTCTAACACCCCGTGACAAAAAGGTAAGTATCCCAGAGGGTATAAATATAGAAACCACAGTTACTGTACGTGTCAATACAGAAACATGGTCTTTGTCAGCAAATCTCACTATATTCACTTTGAAATAAACTTTATGACCTCCAACCTATGCAGTCACACTGATAATTTGTCTTGTCAAGGAGACACACGGTACGATGTGGTTTCACGCTGTGATTCACATTGTGAAGCGTACAATTCATTTTTCCTCCAGCAATCATCAGCTCCTGACTCCAACTGTTACACATTCAGTTATTATAAACAAATAGAAATACCTAAAAACACTGTTAATTCCATCATTTGACAAAACACAAAGCTCCTGAAGTGTGTGTGTGTGTGTGTGTTGTTGTCATTTGGTACATGCATGAAGCTGCTGACCTTCGTGGACACTTATCAGGAAAGACCCAAGGTTCTGTGATTTACCAGAGGCGAGGTGAAGATTCTCCACCTTCAAGGCTTGTGTTGGTGCGTTGACCTCTAAAACTGAGCTCCAACGCCAAGAAACGCCAAAGACTGAGAGCATGCACCGTGTACTTGACCGTGTGAGATCAACTTGACATTTTCTTCACAGGCAATTAAGTTGCACACATGCAGGGCCCTCTTTTTTCCAGCAATAGAGTGGGATGCACTGTGCTGTACTTTTGATGAATGGGGTAAAGCATGACACAGTAAATATAAACATTAAGCACAAGCTAATGTCCTTCACACAAATTAATACAAACTTGCAACGAGGTGTTTGGGCATGAAACTGAAAAGTAAGTACAATTTCCCCTCTGGGGGATCAATGAAGGATTATATTACGGCTAGCAGTACATTGGCAAAACAACTTTCATTAAAAGTGACATATAACTGACATATTATAGTGACATATTACTGCGCCAACACGGCGCCACTTGACAGACATCTTTCTTTAAACTTGGAAGTGCTTGGAAAAGGTACCAACAAATTAAACAAGTACACTTGGTGCGTGTTAAAGGAGACCAATGTATGACAGTGTGCTTTGACTCAAATCACTGCCAAGACAGAAGCGAGGGCAGACGCTAAAACATCACAACAGATAATTCAAACACGATCAAATCAAATGTGAAAAGGGAGAAATATGTCAAAGTCACTTCAGCAGCCCTGCAAGCGAGTGCGTTTCAGGTGGATCCCTGCTCCGTGCGTAAATACGCACGAAACTGTCTTGGTAAGAAGTTGGTGGTACAAAAAAACAGACAAAAATTAATTGCATCTGTGATAAATATAGTGCCAAATAAATTAACAAACAGAAAAGGACAACCAGCTATCAGTCCACGCTGGCCACTCTTTACTGAAGTACGTCTTTCATCGTAAATGTATCACATCATGCACGCATCACCTGCAATCTTTACCAGATTCATAAATCGATCTCAGCAGTGTGAACTTACAGTCTTTTATCTCTGTGGTCCATCATCAGCGCTGACCCCTGTGTCACATTGTTGCATCTGATTGTGTTGGACGAACAGCGGCAGATCCTCGGGCAGGCGAAACCCGAAGAGCACTTGCATCCGTACAAGACTAAAACGGACAGGAACCAGAACTCTGGCAGCGACGTCCACATTGTTATGCTGTCTGGAAAACGCACAGAAGCCGAGAAGCTGAGTGCTGCGCATTTAGATAGTTTGCCCTTCCCTTAAGTCTCCTTTGATACGACTGCAGCGGATTTGAGTTGCCCTTACCGGTACAGAGGGAGATCCCAGCCACCTGATACTCAACGGCTCATCAAGTGGCTCGTGTGTCGCAAAGAGTCGGCTGAGCTCTGTGTTGTGTTCACAACAATGAGAAAAGCAGCCAGTTACACGTGAAGTCAGACGTAGTAAACAGCTGTTTGTTTGTTTGTTTGTTTGTTTGTTTGTTTGTTTGTTTGTTTGTTTGTTTGTTTGTTTGTTTGTTTGTTTGTTTGTTTGTTTGTTTTGGCCCGTTGGTGGTTGACTTTTACAGGCTTGCTCATTTACAATAAGGAAAATCCTATTAAATCAGTCTTGAATCACAGAGTTACAGTTGAGAGAGTACATGAAATTTATACATTTCCAGAGTGCACGTCGTGTTTTAAACACTTTGCATCAACTGAAAACCTCGATCCTTACTTCAGCTTGTCATACTGGCTGCGGTTAGTTGTGCATTAGTTCCTTAAAGGGACAATTCGCCTTTAAATGTATGATTCTGAGGTTTAAAAATAAATAAATAAATAAATAAATAAAATGAGGGACCAATGAGCTAATAAATGTAACTTACTGCATTTATAAAGCTCTTTCATCCAAAGCGCTTCATTCACCCTTTCGCTCCTACAGCAGCGAGCTGCATGCAGAGATCTAGAAAATCATCCCCAATTGGCAGCTTGAGATTTAAATGTTATGTTAAGACTAAATACAAAAACCAAAGGCATAATATTTGCATGTGCCATGCATACTGGTATTTCACAGTATTGCTGTTATCTCTTGAAATACCAAGGCCTTAATGTGTTCCTTGACTTACTTCAATATTTAGATTTCAGCTTCCTCTTTTCATGAGCATTGGTTGCGATGAATGTACTCTCATGTACAATGTTTATAAGAAACCTTACCATAGTGTACAGCTCCAGAGGTGACAGATAAGGTGACTCCAGTCTCTGAGATGTTTACACTATATCCATTAGAAGAGTGAGACGGATTATCTCTCTGCTGTGTCTGAGAATGGAAGTTTTCCATTTTGCTTACATTTACAGGTAATGTTTCACATTTACTGTAAACTGCAGCAGATGTAATATGATGCTTAATAGCTTTGATCTACTCCTCTGTATGTCTGCAAATACACAGCAAACTTGAGGACTGTCAGAATGAGTTGTGCTTTCAGTGCCATTCATTCCTTTCATTATGTTAGCTAAGTCTTGTGTCTTGTGTGTATCTAAGGATGATTACAATTTCTGCTGGCATACACATAAAAAGCCAAGTCAATGACTATGTCCCTCAGGAGGACAGCGTGACCCAAGTTTAAAGACTCCCATAACTGTATCTCGTTTGGTGCCAGTTATGTTTTCGATAAAGACCTGGCAACTTTATGTAACCTTGGCACACAAAATGTTTTATCACATGTAATGCTGAAAGACTATATTCTATTGTGAAATTGAAAACGTGGCGCTTTGGCCACCAGGATGGTGAAAACCTCAGGTAAAAACAAAGCATTTAACATGTGTCATTTCCAACAGGAAACACATCACAAGCCATACAGTTAAAATACAAAGTGTATGAGGAATTGTCCAATCCATTTTTGTAAAAACTTCAAATAAATGAATTCATTTATTGAACATTTTGTCAAATGTTCAACTTTTTTAACCTTAAAAATACATTACAACAATTGTGTTTCACATCCCTTGCCTTTTGTATGGGTTGACCAGTACTTAAGTTATACATGGAATTAGTCAAAACGCCGTCTGCACAAGATAAACAAGCAAACTACCAAGCATAGTCATTCCAAGACGGACATCCTGCTACCATTTCCTGCCCTGTCGCTAAGTCTCCACTAGGAGGCGACAAAGTAGCATAAAATCAGCAGCAGTGAGCATGAAACGGTGGTCAGAATTTATATCGCATATTTGAAAATAGTTAAGAGTAATGTAAAACTATGTGAAACGGGTCAATAGGCCAAAATAACCAATGACCACTGGCGATTTTCAGACCACTGATATAGATATACTTATTTGTTCAAGTTTTAGATAAGTTTTTGTAAAATATGTATATATCTATTTTTATGTATTCTTTTAATCAGTGTGTGGCGATTTACTTATGTTTAATCATTTCACCAACTCTTTCTTCTAAGTAAATCTCACTCAATTCGCCAACAGGCAGTCACGCCCAAAATGCCATAACACAAAGTCGATACACTTTTGTTTCGTTAGTACGCATTGAATTGTGGAATTTCCGACAGCACTGAAAGGCAACAACAGTTGCGACGAAGTGGGCATGGTGAAGTTGCCTTCACGAGCTGATCTGCGGTCCGTTATTGAAACGCCTCTCGGCGAATAAGCCCAACACTGGCTGCAAACAAACCGATTCTGAGTCAGCACTCGCCGAAAGCATCGTTCAGGAAGTTAAACTTGTCAGTACTGCTATCAGAACTTGTAGACATAAACAGCGGACTTACGTATAGTTAGAAATATAGAAGTTCAGACTTTAGCTTTTCCTGAACTTTTTGCCCGCTAGCCTCTAGCGATGGACAAGCTTCGTCGTGTGTTAAGCGGCCAAGAGGAAAATGAAGAGTTGGGTCTCACTGCACAGGTAGCTAGCTGACGTTACTGTATGACAGTGTACGCTTGCTAATGCTAATGCTAAAATGTAAATGGATAAAATGTACTTTAAGAAGTACAACTGGGATACTTTCATTTCCTGGCAATGACTCGACGTTACTGTTCATATACCCGTGATTAATTTCATCAATGTGTTTTTATTTTCTCACAGTTTCGGCGGTTAGCACCTGTTGGTCAATTTGTCAGTTAACGTTAGCTCTTGACGTTAGCAAAACAGTTTGACTGTCATGTTTCTGTTCGCTCTGTTTTATTCCCGTTTAAAGCTGCCAGTCGTGTTCTTCTGCCAGCATTTCATAAACTGTATTTGCTTGTTTATTTATACTTTTTACACGCGTTCGCGATGATGAGGAAACGAGGTAAGATGCTGACTTAAACCCTGTGTTTTTATATTACGTGGTTGTACCTTTTAACCTGTTGCAAAATTAAAGTTTCGTTATGGCACACCAGACTCTCCCGTGGTTGTATACCTGCATTTCTACTGCAGATTCCTCTTTGCATTTTGGTTTTATTGGTTTTTATGCCTAAGTTCTGTGTCTTTAACTTAAACCTGTGCTGTGTGTTTGTGTTGTAAGATAATACTGTCGCTGGGTGTTATTTGCGTGGCTCCAGCCTGTGGCTCTGTCAGGTCATTAAGACTGCCTTGTGACATCCTCCCATTGTTCTCACCAGGTCCTTGATGCCACCTCTCTCAGCTACAGCACCAGGGTGAAATGGTTCGTCATATGCTTTGCTGGAGGCATCCTGTGTTCAATTCTCGTGAGTTTCTCTGCCTTTTATGTCCAACAGGCAGCTTTTATGTTCTGTCTGACTTGAGAAATGCAGAGAAAGCAGAGTGTACACAACACTGTAAATACTGCTGCAGTTAGCTTTTCTTGCGCTGTTTGGTTTGTAAAAGTCTCACATTGTTGACATTGGTCAGCAGCATTGCCTCAAAAACAAATCCCTGTTTTTTTTCCTGCACTTGCAGAAGAAAGTGACACATACTTAATTAACAGATAAAGTTGCTTGTGTCAGGAAAAAGAGCTGAAAGCTTCAGTTTGTAGTGGGTCGTTTGCAGTTCAAATAACAGGAAGTCTTGTAACAGGCAGCACACTGAAGCCACTGCACAGTGATGATTCACACTGACAAAGAAGTGCAGGCCTGGGTAGTTGAAACTCACAGAGATCTCTGTGCATCTGTCAATAGACACTCCATCTTTGTCCTGCATTCATACCTTTAAAAAACTCGCTTACCATTCATCGCTAAGCCACAGGGGTCCCAACACTTCTTTTCTGTAGAAATAAGTAATGTTCAGAGTCTGCTCCTTTTATGAGATGCAGCTCTTAGCTTCAGGTTATTTTGGATGTCCTTACAGCCCCCAATAAATAACAGTGCATAGGTAAAAGGTTATTTGCTGCCTTATCTTTATTGCTTTAAGCTGCAACAGTTTCATTCATAAGTGTATTGTCTACATGTCAGCTCCCCACAGACATGGTGAAGAGCATACTCCGTTGACACTCAGACTGTGTCACTAGTCTTCCTCACTGCAGGTGATCCATGTTGTGAACATATATATAGATTGTAATAGCATGAGGCAGTGATTCTTATATAAGCTGTCTGGTTTAGGCACCAGGGGGAGCCCATTATGTTTCAGTGAAACTACAGGACAGTCCACAGAATTCCTTGTTTTCCTGTTTTGTTTTGTTTTTTTTTCCCATAAAAGAAATAACATTACATGTCAGCCTTCAATCTTATTACAATCCAGGATTTATTTAGCTACTCGTTAAAATGATTATTTTGTCTTTTACACCTAAATTAAAGCATTGTGACATTATTCTGTGTACCTGACAGAGACTGTGTTGCTGTTTTAACAGGGCTCAGCACTGCTCTTCCTTCCAAACGGAATCAAGCTTTTCGCCGTCTTCTACACACTCGGGAATGTCGCTGCTCTCGCCAGGTAAGACTCCTCTGTTCATAACAATTTGGCAGATCAGAGAGTATCTAGTATGGCACAGTGCCAGGAATACAACAAATGATGAAACGTCAGGCTCATACACTCTGAAATAACTTTGCCTGGATGGTTGCCACACACTCATCCTTGGCACAGGTACTTATTTCTCTAAGGTTTGCTTCTAAGCTTGATGATAAATAGTGGTGACTACTGGTTCTGCTCCAGACTACAGGATTATAGCGAAAAGGACAATTTTCATTATTTAAACAGATTAGCATTAGTATAACTAGACATATTACTGTTTCTACAGGTTAAATGAACAGAAAGCTGCCTTTGCAATCACAGTGTACTTAGGAAACGTAAACATAAAGTGTGCTTCGTGAAAAGAAACCTGCAGTTTCAACCTTGGGCAGGAGAGATGGTTAATCACTGCATACATTAAAAAAATTGGTTAGGCAGGTTTACCTGTGAGTAGGGATTACACAATTTGATGCAAAAGAGCAAACACTCTGATTGAAATAGAGTCAATATTGCACCTATTTATCTTTATTTAACTGTGATTATTTTGCAATTGATTCTGCAGCCCTGCTGCTTTATAGTATGTTGTGTAAACGTGGCAAAGATATGGTTAAGGATAAAGAGACCATGGTCAGTGCGAGCAGAACATCAGCTGTTTGTCTCTTTCTCAGAGTAGACTCGACATTAATCATATCACTATTTGCCAGCCTGTTTTCTGCGGGAGAGTATTGAGTAAATGTGTCTCCTCTGTATAGAAGTATACGAGATCAATTCCTTCCCAGTGACGTGTCGCCATATTTACAATCTGTCATTACAGTACCGCTCACACTGGTGATATACACAAATCCAAGTTATAGTTCTGAATATCTTTATGTAACAGTTAAGTAAGATTAGAATTTTATCTTCACTAGACATCAGCAGCCTACTGGACTTTACATATTATGGATTATTTAATCTAGATAATCCAAGGTCTTTATATACTCATGATGCCTTTGACTTCTTTGACAGACAGTGAACCATTGATGAGGGGTGTTTTTTTTGCTTCAGACAGGGCAGTCTCTATTTCAGGTATCATATATCAAGAAGGTTTAGATGCGTCAAGAAACTGGGTCATCTTCTGCTTTCATAGCCCAGGTTACCGATCCAAGCCAAGAGAGTGTCATATTCTAGGGATCTTAAACCAGTTTTCATCTTTTATATGACTTTGACTCCAAGAGGATTACACAGAGGGCACTGGTTGATTCATTTCACCCACTATAGTGGAAGGTTATGTCAAAATTAATTGCAGTCATCGACAATCATGATAAATTTCCTTTGGCACGTGTTTGTGTTGTGTCCGTATTTGTGTCTGAAACAGAAAGAGAATCTATCTGTAAATCAAACTTCAGCTGACGACTTTCACTTTTTAATCCAAGTAACATTTATAGACAGATTCTCTAGACATTAATTAATACAGCATTAGTAGCCCATCGGTAATAGCATTAACACTGTTGTCATCCTTCTCCCTAATCAGCGGTAGCAGTGTGTGCGTGGACATCATCAGACATTAGTGTCTCTGTCATATTGAGCAGCTGATAAATAGCATCCGTCCCTCTCAGCAGACCAGTAGAACGAGCCTGCGTCAACACACTCTACTCTCGTGTCTCATCTAACAGATGTGACGCTACACAGACTCCCTCTACCCACTCAGCTCCTCCGAGCCCAGAGCTGCGTGCCTCGTCAGCGGGGAAAGCCTTTGTCTTGTACCATTTACTGACGTCACACATGCATCATGTAGGAGGTTTTGAATGTGTCATCATAGTGTTGGGCATGAAATATTTACCTGCTATTAATTGCAAAATGTAGTGTAGTTAATTGTGGTCACATAATTGTGGTGACACTCAGAGGAGATTTGTTTGTGTGTAGATTTCAAGACTCTTCTGAAATCCACAGAGACCGTAAAGTTTAGATTTTGAATATTCATTTTCGATCCAAATTATTGCATATACTACTGCTGTGTAATAGCCACTCAGATGACATTTTTACAGCTAATCATCTTCAAAAATGTTACTAAAAAAAAAAAAAAGGCTATTTTTAGTACATGGTCGAACATTGGTAATTAGCATTAGCACAGCGTCCACCGTGCTAAATAAAAAAAGCAGAATGGTCTTGGCTGCACTTCTGGACAGAGCAATGAAAATACACCACAGTCATGAATGCTTATCTCCTTCTATGAAGACAAAGCATGATCTCAATAATTAGTTTCACAATTTAAACAACAGGTTGATGTACTTATTTACTGATGTGTAACTTATCTGTTTCTTTTTGGTTCTTTTAAAGCACCTGCTTCCTCATGGGACCACTAAAACAGCTGAAGCGCATGTTTGAACCAACAAGACTGATAGCCACCATTGTGATGCTGGTAAATATTGTGTTTTACTCTTATTTTGGACCTTAAATTGAGCCAGACGTTTCACTGGATATATAATACATGTTTTATCTTACACTTCCATTGTATCTGCATTCACCAACTCTCAAGGGTGTATAAGTTGTGTAGCTTTCTGACTTTTGATTAGAAGGCCATGTTCAATTAAAGGTCCGGTCTTCCTCACCTTGTTATGTTAAAGGATTGCAGATGAAGTCACTTATCTTAACACATTTCAGCTTGATACTCAGTGTTTTTGGATAGAATATAATAATTCCTATGAAGAACTAAAAGAAGGCATACAAGTAGATAACCATTCCTTTCTTCTTCCACCAGCTCTGCCTCGTCTTAACGCTGTGTGCAGTGTTTTGGGTAAGTGGATAATATAGAATTTTAACTAAGGCCACTAACTGCCTTTATTGTTTTAATTACACCTGTCAGAATAACCATTTTGTGTTTTATTTTACAGTGGAATAAAAAAGGGCTGGCTATCATCTTCTGTATTCTGCAGTTTTTGGCAATGACATGGTAAGTGTGAGCTGACAGTCTGAGCAATCTCTCCTCTGTAGTATGGTATGTGGTTTGTAGTATCGTAGTGCTCATTTACCCATCAGTCAGACCCACTCAGATGGAGCCGTCTGTCCCGAACTTTGCTCCAGCTGCTTCGGCTTGCATTAAATGACTGTGGGTTGAGTTAATCACAGTGCTGATGCTTTAAGCTGATTTACTGCTGGTGGCACGTGCCCAGCTCAATCTAGAAATAGTTAAACTTGCGCCACCACACTGTCACACTGCACATTCGACCACACCAGGATGATTAAAGCCTTGTTAACTATAAAGAGTAAATGTCGTACCAAACAACGGTCACATAATGATCATAAGATGCACATATGATGCACTAAGTAAACTTTGATCAGATTGACTTGCCCTAGTTTCCCCGAGCAGTCTGCTTGTTGAGCCAGTCATGTTGTAAGAAGACTGGCAGGAAGCTTGCCAGGCATCGTTATAGTTCAGCGTATTTTTGTCCTGTAGAGGATGAGGTGGTGCCAGGATCAGTGTGGAACTACTTAGTGACACAGAGACAGACAGGTATTTCCACCTGTGTTGTTTACACACAAGACTGAGTCTCTTCCAGCTGTCTTATGGGTCATGACTGCGGCTAAAGTCACCTGTGAATGATCCAGTGAGAATACATGGCACCCCTGGTTCCTTGGCTAGTTTGATAAGTTGTTTTAAATGATGTGAAATAAAGAACGAAACTATTTTGATGTCTTCCACTGAGTGTATAGAAGGTATAGAATCAATTAGACTAATTCGCAAGATTTTATTGCTGTATCCAAGGGTTTTTTTTGTCAGTTCAGCTTCTTCACTATGTGTCCACTCATAATTTCCTTTTTCTGTTTAGTGTGAAAGCTTTAGTCAGCTATGAAGAAATATTCTAAGCATTGATTGCATTTTTCTGCTTCTCAAAAATCTGAGGCTTTGCTGCTTTTCTCAGTTGTGTAACATTGTAAGTGGAATATATTATATTTGGGTTTCAGATTCTTCATCACATTTGGCTTTGGGAAATGGATGCATATTTTGTTTATAAAGACTAAACAATGAATTGATTCAAAGTAAAACCATTAGACTGTGTCACAGCCCTAGTTATTTTAAATTCAGTCTTAAACACGTCTTTCTGAATCCTTCAGATAATTGACTAGCTGACAGTGAAAATTGCCCTTATAACAATAAGGCCAGCGGGGTTGAGGTCCAATACAGCAGTGAATAATAAGACCTGTGAGTGATGTGTATGGGCATGTCAGCACTTGTATGTTCATTAATTTGAACATATTTGCACAGCAGTAACAAAAGCCTGTCAGAGTGCTTGGAAACGCAAACCCCCATCAACCCAGGAGGAAGGGAACGGACAGTATCAGTGCACCGCTGAGCAGGGCTGCGTCAGTGTCCTCACTACATTTTTGCACCCACATGTAGTACGTTCACTTCCGCTCTGCCTGCGTTCTCAGAGGCATCTCCGTGGCAACCACGAGTCACGCATCGCGAGCTCATTCTCGACAGACTGGGGGGCATAGTGCACGCCCACGCAGGCACTCAGACGTCTGTGTGAAGGTGGTTCTGTAACAAGACTTCGCCACTGACCCACACACACACACAGAAGTGGGCAAAGTCCAGTCCTCGGGCTGACTTCAGTGAGGTGACCATATGATACTGAAGCACTGCACATGGACTCTGACTCACTGTAGAGTATGCCAGGCAGTGGGAAGTTTAATAGCAAAACATCTCTGATAGCTTTTACTTAACTTAGTCACTTAGAATGCATCTTTAGTTAACACATTCAGGACAGTCCCTTGAAAAATGAGGACAGTACAAGGGTTTTCCGCTCACTGGGGATCGAATAAGATGCGGTCCTGCACAGGCTTGGCCTGGAGTTAATCATTCAGCTGCTGTAGCAGATTCCTTACATATTTTAAATATGTTAGGTGTTTGATCAGGGACTTTTTTTTTTTTTTTGCTAAACTTCAGCTGTAATCACTACCAGCACAAAGTATCATGTTTTGGTTGTACTTGGTGTTTGGCTACCAATCTGTCCAGAGTCAATAGTGCAAAGATTCACAGTCATGTTTGATTAATCCCCTTTCTGAGTGACATCAGACACTCTTCAGTCCAATGATTACTCCTTGATGGAGCATCTAAACACATATTTTACATTTTGGTGTGTTGCTCATCAGAAAGTAGTTATTATGCTGTCATTAAGTACTGAATGTGTTTCAGGACCTGTGTTCTTTGTGGTGTTTTTAATTCTTTTAATCTCTGTGACATCACATCATTACAAACCCATGTGTGCAGACAGGGCTCATTAAAGCACTCTGTATCTTCAGTTTTAGTAAAGATCTGTCGTCACCCTGAGTGTTTTGTGTGTTTTTCTGTTTCAGGTATAGCATCTCTTACATTCCGTTTGCCAGGTAAGACACGATGCTTATACGATTTACAGTTTGTCTGCATTGACCTTAAAGTGTGCTTCTGAATTTTCGTTATGTTCATTTGCATGCTTACTAAATTTGGTCTGTCAGAGCACACCTGAGAAACCAGGTGCAGTCAAAGGAAATTAAATATATTTTCAGCTACTATTTATATCTCAATAGTGCCCGTCTACAAATGACACTGTACTACAAAACAACAAACCGTAGGGAATACTACGAGTGACCCTTTAACGAAAACATGTTTTTATTTACCCCTAACTACTGTTTGCCTCCACCATATGGCTGTAATCCCCCCATGACTAGTGCAGTGTCAAACAAATGGCAGCTTGTTGTTTCACACTCCTCTGTGCTTTCCCCTGTGACGTTATATGCGTTTGCCTATCCATGATATTTAAATGAAATCATTTCTTGTGGAATAATGCTCCTTTAGCCAGATTTACCAAAATATTTCTCCCCTGATGTAGCTTGTGATGAGCTTATGTTAAGCTCTTTAGTGTTAAAGCCCAGTGTAGAATTATGATGAGATCTAGACTGTCCTCTGTAAAAGAGGAAGATAAAAATCTCATAGTCACATAATGGTCTTTCTCACAGGTTACTTGCTTTGTCTTCTTTGTAGATACAATAATGCATATGGTGCCTAATAGCCTTGAAATCATAGTGCAGAATTTTTTAAATATATGTTTTAAAGCTTTTTATAAGACAATGAGACAAATCAACAAAAAAAGTCAACAGGTGAAAATAGATTGAAAAAATAAAGAAATACAAGTAAAATAGAATAAATAAATAAATAAATAAATAGTAAAGGGTTGTAAACACTGTTTGGATGATAACAAGTGGCCCTGAGCGCTGAAGAGTGTGACGCATTGGCTCTTAAACATGGCCCATGATAAGTTAGCTCTGTGAGTTTCTCATCCTCCAGGTGGGCAAGAAATGGGTTCCAGGGTGTTTTAAATGAGTCTTTTGGCGACAGTCATCCCCACAGTACAGACTTTTAAATGAAGGAAAACTGCTCCGGTAAAACTCAGATGTTCGCTTCTCAAATTGGCCCATATGGTGCATCACCTCAATGCTTTCCCTAAGCCGAGCATGAGGTGTGATGTTGTTTTGTCAGTCCAGCTGTAAACAGGGTTATGTCTCATTTGGTGAGGTCTAGAGCCCCCATACAGCCCCCACAGTAAGTGCCTTGTGTATTTGGGCGACCCTATAATCCATCCTGACAGCTGAGAGACGTCCCGTAGCCACCCTGACTTCCCCCTCCCCCAACCCAAATGCTGACAACAATGCAAAGCTGAGACAAAGACCTTTTCCCGTGCCTCCCCACCAAAAACCAAATTCCTATAGAGAAATGCAAATCTGACAGCTAGTTTTTGGGCTCTTAAAGTCCTGGTGATTACATATTTACTTGTTACTCCTTTTGTTATTTTATTTATTTTTTGTCAAAACATCATTGTCCTCTCTCCTTAAGCTTCTTACTTTAATCCATTTTTCATTTAATTTCGATTTGATCATTTAGCCCTCTATTGTCACGGAGCGGCAGCATATTTTGATCACAGACCTCTATCCCTCTGAGTGACACATTAAAACGCATTAGACTGCAGTCTCTTCCTATTCCTGTCTGTGGTCAAACAAACCGTGATACCCGGCCAGCCACAACACCACATGGCCACTGGACTTGATCCTTTAATGTATTTTACCTTGTTGCCTATTATAACCTCTCACGCCAGCAGACCAGGGTGCCAAAACCTGCTGCATGTGCACTTCCCACAGTGCTTTGGGGCTACTGTTGCTCTGATATTTAATCAGAAATGGAGGGAAGTGTCTGAGACTGATCATTTTTTCATGAGGGCTTTAGAGAAGCAAAAATAGCATCAAGCCTCAAGTGAATATTAAAAACAAACCCCGGGCTGTATGGGAGGTAGAGTGTGAGGATTCGGAGCCTTTTCTGTTGATGCATCAGAGGGACGACCACAGTGTTTGTAGGAGCAAGTCTCCTGTCTGCCCACCGACCTTCCCTCCCCCTCTCAGACTGCTCATTATCCCCCCTTCTCCTTTTAACCTTGACGCCTTTCACACCTCCTCCACCAAAATTCGACTGTGGCTGTAGGCGAAGTCTGCATAGCAACACACCGACAGCAAGAGGAAGCAGCGTGAGGGGAAAAAGGAGCGATCTGTGGTAACCATGGCGATCGCTCATATTGCATCATCCCTCAACACAGGGCACCTGGAGAAAGGGAGCCCCCATCACTCTGAATGTGTGGTGCTTCCCCGCCAAAACACACTCACTTATTCATGACGAGCCCCACCCAAATCATCGCAACAAAGGATGGAAGTGCTTTTTTTGAGTCGCTTTTAATTTTGTACGCGTGACAGAGTTTTGCCTCGGCTGCCTTTATTTTCTTCCTGGATGATTTTAAATCAACATTTTCTTTCCCTTATCTCACTGTTTGAGGTGCGGGCTTACACCTTTTCACTTCTTGTTTTTTTTCTCCACAGGGATGCTGTGATGAAATGCTTCACAACCTGTCTCAGTTAGGACTCCTTACTCCACAATTTCATTTGAAGACTGGTCCTAAAATGCAAAGTGGCTGTGTAGAATATACATCTGTGTTGTTTGTACACTTTATCTCCAGATTTTTACGATGGCTTTTTCATACTGTGAATTCTAGCTTTTTAAGTTTAGCTGAAGGTCTCTAACTATAATCAGACTATAACACTTTTCTTCTGCCTTTGATGTGAGAGACACGAGTGCCTCTAATGCATAATATATTTAAAGATATTCTTATATTTTCAGAGGATTTTATACCATTTAAGTGCAGGGAAATGATTTTGACTTTGCTACACATTGTTATTTACAACACAAGTGCCTTTACATTATTGACCAACCATACATATTTACATCTTAAACAGCGTGAGATTCCATTTTCTTCTGGTTTTTTAAATGGTGTTCTGACTTCTTACACACAAGCATTGTTAAAACACACCGTCTGTCTGCTTTCTGTCTGTGTATGAGGCACTGATGTATAAAGAGGCTCTCAGATATGCTTCCATGTTTATTTATGATTATTTCCCCTTAGGAAATTGAGGCACTGCTTCACTGATGATGCACTGGGATATATGATATCACAGCTCTTTTGAGGTTTTTCCAGCTAAAGAGATTAAAAAAAAGCATCTCCTGTCTAGTCTGTTAGTCCTCAACGTGTATTTGAACACACCTGCCCCCCCCCCCAGCTCATCAAATTACATTAAAATAGCTTCTCTGTATTAGATTTGATTTCCTGCCAGATGTAACAATGACCCAGTTAATTACGCCTTTCTGAGCATTGTGGTTTTGACGTGACCTAATAACCCAGCATAGCTTGCATCGGGGTCCCTATATTGCTCTGGCATGATGGCATAGCCTTTGAGGATGTGGTTGTCATGACAACCTCCTCCGTAAGATGCCTAACCTCAGCCTTCCCCCATCTGTGGTGCAGATGTTCACATTATCCTGATGAGGAGGTGGTTTTTTCCTCTTCTTCATTGTGGAGGACCTTGGAATGGCAGCCAGTCATGAATCTCTCCCAAGATTTTTTTTTAAATGAAAGAATAATTTTAAAGCTATTATATGTAAATGCGGCATCAGTAGACATATATAGAAAGTCCCAGTGCACCCTGTTTCCTATGTATGAGCTGCGGGATTGGCTGAACGTTTGACAAACATGCCTCCAGGGTTTCTTTCTGCTTGATGCTTCTAAATAACAGCACTTCCTGTTTTGCAGCCGCCACGTAGTTTCATTAGACGCTTGTATAATGTGGTGGTGGATTAGCATGGACCAAATCTCCCCGCAGTACTACTTGTTCAACTAACTTGGCAGAGGTCCAGCAAATCCTTGAGCAATTAATCTTCAGGACAAAATAATTCTGTTGAATGAGGCGAGCGCGGTTGTTTTTGTGATCGGTTGTCTTTGCCCGCCATTTTTGGATTACGGAGAAGTTTGAGGATGAAGCCCTGACCCCAACAATCTGTCAGAGTCCTCCCAACTGTTTCCTCTTCATTACATCTAATCCATTGTTATGTCAGAGAGGAGAGGGGATCCCACGCCACAACAAGCACTGAAATTAAACAAGTCTGTGTGTCCTCCTCCTCAGCTTAACGATCCAGCTCATCCTCTGAAAATGAGTAAATAACTTGGCCTGTGTTGTCGTGGGTAATTTAATTGCCTGTTTTGTGATTGGATGAGTGAGTAAGTGGACTGTTGGCCTCAAGTGTTTTTTTGCTTTTGTTAAAGGATTTCATTAAATTACTCAGCTACAGAAACAGCTTTAGTGTACAGAAATTCAAACACAGAATGTCTTGGGCCTCATGTAACATATATTCATCATTTCCTGTTCTAAAGCAAGTAATGTGTACACCATGATGTAAATTATCTCTAAAAGGGTCATTTACTTAAATTCCATGCTTTGTGGAATTCATCACCAGAGCAACTGAATAATAATCTGTTGAATGACTCAATGGCGAATTGATTTCACAGGCAATATCAAATAAACCACAGATTTGCAAGCAAGTATCGATTTCCTCTTACACTCTACACCAAAGGAAACAAAATCACATTGAATTAATTGTGGAACTGTCTGGCTAAAAGTGCAGATAACAGCAGAAAGGAAGAGAGATCAATACTGTAGACTATTTGTGTATCCCCCCAGATGTCTTTCATAGGCTTACATGGGTGGAAGAACAACAATGGGCCATGTATGTACATCAGTTAATTGACATTTGAGACTATATTGACTGACTGAAAGGGTGAAATCACACTGCATTTTGACGGTGACATGTTTCATCAGGTCAAGGACAGACTGGGTTATCTTTAAGCACCAAGGACCAAACCATGGTTTTATGACCATATCCACTGTGCTTGGACTAATGTGACTTTCAGGTGTACATTATGTGTGTTTTCCAGCTTGTTCTGGTCCAAATATGTTTACAGGCTGTTTAATCAAGTCACTCATCCTATTAAAAGACAAGTGTTAAACAGCTTTCTTTACCATGTGTTTAAATTTTAAGTACATATTTGTTTGTTTGTTGTGCTTCATTTCAAATGATTTTTCCCTTTAAAGTACATTTGAATTCTTTGTAATTGGTCAAAAAGGAGTCAGATTTAGGAAAAGCACACCTGTGTGGCCACTTTCAAAATAGGTTCATCCAGTCTAAACCACAGTTTCCAAGAGATAATTAATATTTTCAGGCTGATCATCTATTAAGCAATGTGACAGTGTATGTGTGACCTGGTCCAGGGAGTGGACGACAGCAGAGAGGCGCTGTGACAGAAGACGAGGGGAATGTGAGGTGGATGTGCTTCAGCGCTTGAGGAAGTTATTGGAAATGATGAAATGACATCACCACAGTTTTTTCGTGGCTTTGTTTGGTGCTTCTCCTGACCACGCCTTCCTGCCGGCTCCATCATAAAGCGTCCAGGCTGTGAGTGCTTGTGCACCAGTTGAACTCCAGTCAGTGTGGACAACAGGTGCACTACAGCCTCTCTGCACCTCCCTGGATAATGCCCGCAGAGCGCAGCTCGTCGCTTTGCGCAGGGCTTCCTCATCTGCACTTTGGACACTTGCACGTTTTTATATCCTGATCACTTCCATCCGCTAAAATGCCTTTTCCGCCCATCAGCCTCCACCAGCGGATCTCCTCTCCTGGCAGGGAACTATTCGGGAAAAAGAAAACCAACGGAGTGCCTCCTCAGACTGAGCTCACCAGCAAATCCGGCCGAGAGAAAGGGGGGTCCGATAAGGAGAAGCAGTCCATTTCTTGGACATCGGCGAATTTAAGGAACTTGGGACGAAAAGCCCAGCAAGAGAAGAGTAAAAGCCCATCTCAGAAGGCGAGTGCCGGCCAGGAGACCCAGGGAAAATGCTCCTGGTTGTCGGTGCCCAAACCTCAGGACTCATCCGAAGGAGTCCGGCGCTCCAGCTCCATGGACTCCACCAGACAGCTCCATGGCAGGGAGGAAGGGAAGAAGGAGATTCAGTTTACCCTCAGTCTCACCCCTGAAGCCATTCTCGTCATCCAAAAACGGAATCTAGAAAAGCAGATGATGGCGAAGCAACAAAAGTGCTGCGCCTCCGCGGACTTTCGGCACAGGCGAGTGTTTCCATCCAAAAAAGCGCACGGCGGATCCAAGGGGTGCGCTCCTGTCGCCAAAGCGGAGAGCGCCGAGCAGGACATCACCGCAATCGTTAAAATATCTCTTTTGAATGATCAATACAAGTACGACGACGTGGAGTATGAAGAAGAGGATGGAGACGTGGATGAGACTGTTGTGAGGAAATGTAAAGAGTGGCTCAAAGGGGTCGAAAACGCCGCCGCTTTGGGAAAAGTCGACAAACTTTCTGCACTTCCGCACCTTAAAGGCTGCTGACACCTGACTTTTGACTTCTTAATCTTTAATAGCAGACTGAGAACAGAGATGAGTGACTCATGAAGAGTGTGCACCGGTGTAGGCCTGCTGCAATGGCATTGTAATTCGAATCTTGTAAATGAAACGCTTGCAGATGGGGGGAGAAAATCCACTTGTCTGTGTAAGCATGTCAGTTTGTTTGGGATTATTTACTTCAATATGTGTAACAAAAATAACACATTTTCAAGAAAATAAAGATAGATGAGCAGATTGCATTGGAATAAGAAGAAATTTGACTTTCAACAAAAAGAAGATTTAAAGCTTATTGTAGCCTGTGACTCATCCAGCAGTCCTTAAGGTTCACAGGGACGCTGCTTCGCGAGTTTTAGGCCTAACCAATGTTTTACTGTCGTTTGAACTGAACACTTTAATATTCTCGTCCTTTGCACATGGTATTTGTTTTCAGTGGGGCGCCTGTGGATTGGCAGCGGGGTTTGCGTAAAGGGACGCGAAACCGTTCCTTTGTGCTGGAGAACAATAAGCTGTCAACAACAGGGCTTTACATGCGCCTGCTGCTGGAACCAAACTGGACTGTTTATGTTTCCTCTAATAAGAGGGTTATATCCTTTGTAGGGATTCATCAGTGATGTACAGTATTTAATATTTACTAAATATTTGTACTGTCAAACGTTTTCTCAGCTGATGACTTCATGCCATTTGAAGTAAAATGTTTCTTTTTCTAAATAATGCAAGTGTCGCTGACCTTTTTAAATCTCTTAAAAGCTGATTTGTGTTGTGCTTCTTCAGTAATTCTGTTACATGATGCTAATTTGCAGTTGTCAGATTTCTTTCACACTTCTGGCCAGTTCCCAGGCAGAATTTTAAAGGCTCTTTGTTCCCACTGTAGCTACCTGAGGCCATTTGGGCATTAGTGTTCTAAGCTTCTTAGATTTCCTGTTAAGTAGGGTTGACCAGTGTGCTGAGGGCCCAGGTGCATGATCCCCTCAGGAAATTACATCCAGTCTGCTTCACTGTTTTATATCAAACAAAAAAAAAAGCATGGAGCTACACAAGATAGATGTTTAGTGTTTGCACTAAATCTGTGACATATTTCCATCCAAAATGCCAGAACTATGTGATTTACAGCAAAGGTATTCCCAGTCTGAGGAGCTTAGTCTTGACATTCCCATACTCATGTGGTGAACTACAAAGAGCCATGGTTTTATTATGTAAGTGGTAATGAACTACTGCTTAGGGTGAGAGAGCTGGTCAGGGACTTAAACAAACCAGGATATGACTGTTTTCAGCAAAACAAAATAAGCAAACAACAGCATGAAAAGAAAATGAAGCCATAAAAACTCTTTTGGCTTCTTTGCTCATTCACTTCAGTTGCCTACATGTTATAGTATTGATCATTGTGATATTCATGGGAAACTTTGAAGGAAAATGCAAGCCTCAGACACAAATTAAATCATCATGCAGGGTCACAGACACTTTTAAATGTATGCATTTGTGTGTACAGTGTGACTGGTTGAACTCCATTGTTCTCGGTAGCTTGGTAACCAGAGTTTTACTCAGAGTGTGGCGCTCTTAAGTTAGACGGAGAAGTGTAAAACATTTAAGACATCACGGCGTGCTTGAAAAGCTCTCACACCAACAACTGGTAAGATATTTCTGAAAGATGACTTCTACATATATCCTCAGGTAACTTTATTGTGCGATATCATTGTGTCCAAATCAGTAGTGTGGATTCCTACATTAGTGTTGTTTTCAGTGACCCATGCCTGTTTTCTTTAAAGGTTTTCTCACTAGTGGATTTGACATGAGATCTGAGAGCAAAGATGTTCATCAGTCCATCACTCTGCCCTCTATTTTCGATCCACTGTCATTACCTGTTGCAGTCAGAAAGGTATTCTAAATAACCCGCTCACCAGCACAGCAGCGTTCCATATCTTAATTCTGCTGTTATTGTACTGAATTACATTTCATTTAGGAATGGATAAACAAATGTGCCCTACAGTGCATGTTTTTATTGTCCCACAGTACATGACATTACAGAGTTCTTGTCTATGTCATGTGTGTAAACAAATAAGCTGCTGGAATAAAGCATCTTGTCCAGAATAGATGTTCCCTTCAGTGTCACAAAGTGGTGTTATTGTGGCATGTTACAGACTGAGATCATGGCTGAACTTGTACAGTGTGTACCAAGACCCGTTCAGTTCGCCATGGCCCCTGTGATGATATCTGCTGGCTCTGTGACCCAAAGTTGTGTAATCCTCCTCTATTGTGTCATTTCAATTGTGGCCTTGTTTATGTGCCTCTCTCTGGTATTCATTGCTGTCTGATTGAGGCCTGAGGCCGAGCTATTCATGCCTGTGTCTGTCCTGGGGGTGAGGACTGCATTATTAAGTCTGAAACAGCTCAAATACTTGTATTCAACAGGGAAAAAGTAGAATTTAAAGAAGCAGGAGCTAGTAACGGTTGAGGCGGTCGGCTAGGTTACAAGTGGAAACACTTTCTCCAAACTGCCCTTCAAGGTCTTTCTCATTCGGAGTCATTAAGTCCACCCCAGGCAGTGGGTCTCTCTTGTCATCCTCTGCCACAAACTGTTTCTGTCTACACTTGCAGCATCTAACATCTTTATTTTTCTATTTTTGTCTGCAATGTCTCAGATCAGCCAGCCCCATCTTCGCCTCTCGTTTTGGATCAGCAGTTAAAAATAAAACGAAACGGCCGCAGGCTTCAGTCCACCTCACCGCAGTATCGTGATCACTGTCTGGCAGAGTGACGTGGTACAGCAGGACAGGCTGCATTATCCTCCACTGATTCATGGTGGCAGGCAGCGCAGATGGACGCTGCCTTTCGCCCCATCACTGACACTTTGCACACAGCAGCGAGAATGAAGAGCTGCAGGTCCCTCTGCTCTGCTGTGACACGGTCACTGTGGCAACGGAACTGATAAATCCTGTGTTTCCAGCAGCTTTTGTGAGAAAAGACAAAGCAGACACTTCCTGAACGGACTCAGCCCATAAACTTTTAGTAATGTGGTCAGTCACTGGCAGCCTCTTAAGAACTAGGCATTTCCCTGACGTAGGGTGGCCTCAGAGAGGAGACTTAGATCAGAGAGTACAGTCCTCCCATAAAAACTGGAGCATCTTTTATTCTTCATTTGAGGCTTATAGAGGCCATGTTTTTAATGTGCTTTGGCATATATACTGTTACTCCCATCAGCCTTGCTTTCTATTTATTCTTGCTGGCATCCCTCATATTTTGCACTCCTCTTCATCCTATATTTGCTCTTTATAGTCTGCATAGTGTTTGCTGGGACAAGCCAACATCCGCCTCAAGATGTGGCAGTTGAAACCTGTCACTGACATGTCCCCCTGTGACATCTGTTGTGTATCATTCTTCATCAGGATTTAAAAAAAGGACACTGCAGCCCAATGATATGCTTAGGGTAGTTCATAGCCTTAAAGAATTGTTTTCTAGAGGCATGCTGCAGATCAGGAATTAAGGTGAGGGCTTTGTAGGAGTGGAGGTGGGCATATTCCTCCTGCGTATCTTTTTTTCTTAGCTGGGCATTGCAAGAACACAATGTCAGGCTGTTGTGTGGGAGGTTGCTCTTGGCAGACGAGAGGGATTACCAAAAATGCATTCTTTTTTTAATCTTCAGGCAAGCTGACTGATTCACTCCCACAGCATCTAAATTGGGTTTTTGCTGTTCATAGGCAGGGGATGAAGTCAAAGCAAAGCCCCGCAGGAGGAAGGAAATACAAGACAGCAGTCCTGACCCAGACCAAGAGGCCAAGGCCCGGAGTCAGGCTCAGCTGGAGCAGGTTGATACACACTGTACCAATGATATGAGACACTTACACAATCACTAAGGCATGTTCTGCTCCAACTCATCAGCAGAGAAAGCACAATAATGCAATGAGAGAACAGCTTAGGAAGAAAAATCCACTGTTCTCTGATCAGTAATCAATACTCTGATCACCTCCAACACTGTAACACTGCTCTCTTCCTCCACTCTGGTGGTGCTTCCTCTCAGCTCACTTCCCCTAAAGTTGGTGGTCCTCATTTTCTATGTTTATCCTCCAGCGCCATCTAGAGGTCTATAGGAACATGCACCGTCTGCGAGATGCTCTCTGTCGCCGCTACCTTGCCCTGCTCAGAGAGAAGGTCCATTCACAAAGGTTACTGATACAGCAGAGAAACGAGACAGCCAGAGCAAAGTCAGAGAGTGAAACCAAGCAGGTAAAACATCAAGTCTTCACAACGTTAGCCAAAAAAATTTAATGTAATATCATAATCACATTCACATCCAATGGTTCTAAATGAAACATAAGAACTTTTTCGTTGTAATATTATTCATTACAGATTTTATACACACACACACACACACACACACACACACACACACACACACACACACATATATATATATATATTATTTATGATATCAACATATTTGAGTTTCTTTCCAGGTATTTTGCTGTCAGTTGCCTGTACAATGTTGTCACACATTTACATCTCTATGGGAGCAAAAATATGCTTCACGTTTCAGGTTATTTATTATTATCAATTTGCAATCAACAAAATACCCAAAACAATCTGACATGGAATGATTTGGGGATTTTGGAGGCCCCTGGGGGGCTGGGGGGCTGGGGGGCTTCATGGACATGGGCCTAGTTGGTTATCCAGTTCGACTTTGCTGCCTGTTTTCCTCTCTGACACACAGTACACCAGGGGTCAGCAGTTATTTTCATCCTGTCTTTTCCAGCTGTTTTATTGCAGCTGTTTTTCTACAATTATTTGTTCCAGGACTTGATCTTTGGGCAGATATATGTATATATATATATTTTCTTTTTCTATTAGTAAGTAAGGGCTAACAGACTTTCAGGAGCTGGCGTTAATACACATGTGACAAACCTCACTCATGAAGTTATAGAGATCATAGGTTATGCACTCAGAATAAACTGTGGTCTACTTCATTTATGGTTGAATTAAACTACTGTTGTTACATCAGCATGACACTTCTGTCAGACCTGTTTGTTATTACACAGGCAAATTCTTTTCAATTTAATATGCACACCAAGCCTGATGCTGTTGTGGGTTGCAGGCCTTCCTTCACGTTGGGGCAGTATTAGATGTAACATGGTCATATTTATATAGATTCTCTGTTAAACCTACAACAGAAAAGGTTTTGATGTAAACTATGAATGTTAAAACTTCATCTTTCAACAGTATTTTGTTGCCTCTCACTGCACTACATTTGGTCTGGGCTCAAATACACAACCTTGCAAATCAAAGTCTCCTTGTTTGTACTGTGACACTTTCACTTTGTCCTTTACTCCTCAAGTGAACACCTCAAAACAATGACGAACTGCAGTTAACAACTGAATCCTGCACAGTATACAGCAGCTAACACTGTGACTCCAGTAGCAACTACTGTATCAACCTTCTTCAGTCAAATGTTGACACACTGCACATGAAACAAATAATATGTGACGTTAATGGAAGCAGTTCATCTAAGAGTTTTGTACTTAGTTTCATTCAATAGAAGCAAACGAAGGCTGTAATAATTTGAATTTTATCACGTATAATCTTACAACAGAATACCTAATTGTGAAATTGAATCACTGCTGAACAATTAATGTTGAAACTTAAATATCACTGACTTCATTGCATTGAAACATTTTATTTTGAAAACCAGCTATCTGAATTTACAAGGTTTGAATTCTTCTCCTAGAAATTTTCTGCAAGTCATTTCAAGTTTTGCATTTTCACAAACTTGATTTTTGAAACTTTTACGTCGCTCTTTAATCATGTGACCAACACAACAGAACCTGATAGGACAGAGGTCTGATAGGTTCCATTCAGTTTTGACTGATTATCTACGGCAACCCAAAGGTTAAAATTTTTATCATGAATTTTGGTGTCTTAATATCTCTAATCCAATTTGAGCACTCTGACTATTAAACCTGCTTTGAGTTTAAGATCCAGAAATGACTAACTGATGGCCATTTGGGGGCAACAGAAACAAGCTGTGAACACAACACTAACATATCAGTAACACATTTTCAGACAGTAAAATAAAAGTAAAATAAAGTAAGAAAGTAAAATAAGTCAATGCTATGGATTCAGTGGTATTTAGATATCATCATTGTTTAGTGATCAAGTCAGCTTCTATGGCCTTTTTCTTCCATACATTCTTTCACTCTTTAGTTTTTTTAATTTGCTGTTGCTGTTTCTACTCCTCCTTCCGTCATAGCTGCTGTGATTGACTTTGATTTTGACTGTCTCGTCTCTGTTCTGACTGGGTGTGAAAAGACCAATAAGCTTTAGAGAGCGCCGGCATGGAGGGGGTGTACCATGAGAGAGATCCTGTTTTATCTCCCCCCTCCTGTAAAAGCTGAGCTTCTTCAGGAGGATGTAATTGTCGTTTCTAATGACTTGCACTTGGTGGGGGGGACAAAGAGAGGACAATAAAGGACTTTAGAGGCCCTCCAGTAGGAATCCTTTACTTCAAATTGCTGAGCAAATGAAACTACCCGTTGTTTCCTCAGCTCAGATCGAGAAGCTCCGTCACAGAGACAGAGGTGAGGCAGGACCAAAGCAGGCAAAGTCAAGAACACCTGCTGGGGCCTAATTGGTCCTTGCTGCAGTTAATGGCTTCCTGTGGCTGCGTGTTTACTTCTCATTTGTTCTGTGTGCTCTGTTTCCCAGCCCCTGAAACAAGGAAGGCTCACTTAAACTCCCTATTCCCACAGCTCTCTGTCTCGGTCCATCTCTCTGTCTGTCTGCCTCTTTTCTTCTTTTCTCAGAAACAAAAGAAGTTGGCCTTCTCTAAGCTGCAGCATGATGACTCATACCTGAAGTCGCTCCCCAAATCCAGCTATTACCTGGTAGGTTTTGTCTCAGCACCAAAAGAATGATTGCACCAAAGAACACCTGACTTTAATCTGTGCCATCATTGACTTATGTTTCATCCATCACTATCACATTCATCAAAGTGTCACTTTATCTCTTTTCTGAGATCTTTGACCTCCAGAAGCAGTTAGCTCAGCGTGGACATCTGAAAACCCACCACGACTTAGAGGACTTCCATAAGTGCATCAAATACAGCTGCCACCCATCACAGCTGCATAAAAGTCTGGAGGACGTCAGGAAAAGCAGTTGAGTTACAGCTTGATATGAAACCCTTCTTTTTACATCTATTAGGAAAAAACAGTAGAAATGATTTTGTACGTATGTTGATGTGACATTAACAGTGCTGGAAAGCAGCAGATCTGCTGCTGATTTGATGGCTCAGTACCAGATGTCAGAAAAACACCCCTGCACTGCTCAACGTAGAGGACACAAGGACCACATTTCTGGCTCCAGGTCAAAACCTACACTGTTACAAGTCTGAGTTTGTTTTAGATTTTCTCAACCACTTTGTCTTGTCTTGCAGTGGAAAATCTGCAACATGCAACTTTACTGCTGATGGTTAGATGAGAAGATTGATGCCTCTCTCATGTTTGTCTTCTGAGTATACACAACCAGGAGTAGGTTAGCTTAGCATAAAGACTGAAAAGAGGTAAGGTAACAAAAGCCTAGAGCAGCATAAAATGTCCACCTGACACCAAAACGTTTGTTAAATGCATTTAAGACATTTAAGACAATATGTTCTGTATATCTGAGGACCTCCCTGTCTGAGTTTATATGTCAAAGCTACAGTTGATGTTGATGGTGGGGGAGCAGAGAGGTGGTACTCAGCAGCAGAGGCCTCTGCTCTAAAACTGTGAGCACTCTGGATCTCTGTTTGCCTTTAAGAACAAACACCGACTCCGCTGGAGACTTGTTTAGCATGGACCCTCCTGGAGGAGAGAGCTGATTACTCACGTAGAAGTGAGATGACCAAACACACTCTGACCCGCCTGTTGTGGAAACTCACCTCCTCGTACGGCCGCTTTGACTCTGACAAACATCACCCGGGACAAATGTCATAATTATGTCTGCTACAAAAGAGATATAGCAATTGGGCCGGTGGTGTCACTTCATGCCAGCACTGCGAGCAGATGTTGAACTGTTTGCAGAGTTTCTCCTCATTTAAAGCTTTATGGGCTTCCACGCAAACAGCGATCTGTTTACCGTAAAGTGGTAGAGCTCATCTGAGAGCCTGTTAGACTTTGAGTTGTATTGTGGTTCCACTTATCACTATGTGTACAAGTATTATCCTCATCCTGACTGCATATGCATTATTTTTAAGAAAATTTATTGAAGATTTGCTTACACTTCAGCTGACACATTGACATTGCTTTTCAGTTTCTCCACTTGAAGTGCCACTGACGTTGTTCTTGACTCTACTTCCCCGTTCAGTTTTTCACCTATTGACATTTCTACCCCTTTCAGCACTTTCACTTCAACTGGCACTTCAGCTTCACTTAGCACTTACACTTAAACTGACACTTCAGCTCCTTTCAGCATATTCATTTTAACTGCTTTTTCAGCGTCTTTCAACTTCAGCTGTTTCACAACATGCAAAGTCTCTTCAGATAATTTAGCCTTTTCTGGTTGAAGATCTTGTAAGTGGTAGTGATCAAAAAGTCTAGCCTTGAAAGCACTTAGAACACTGAAGTATATTCTGCATAAGAAACCTCTTGAAAGCTTCTCTTTTTCTCTAATTGTGAGGGTGTTCTGCCATTGTCTCTTGATTTCATAAAACATAACTGGTGATTAACTTAAGGTTTAAATCAGATCTTCAAATACAAATTTCCTAAAATGACTCTAAACCACAATAATCTCCAAGGCATGTTGTTCAGATCCACTTTCCTGCACCTGCTCACATCACCCTCAGTGTCCTTTGTGTTCATATGTTGTGAATGTATAACAGAACAGTGTTGGCCACTGTCAGCCTTGTTGTTAATTAGAGCTGAACTCTCTTTAGAAGTAGCATGTATGATGTTAGCACGAGGCTGCCACCGTGAAGCAGCACACTGGCTCGGGGACTGTAGGAGCTTGGTCAGAAGGCGGGTGAAGGCTTGCGCTGACAAGTCCTGTATCAGTGTGAAATCTCACCACTCCACAGACAAACATGGCGAGACAGCAGCCCTCCTGCACCCCCAACCCGGCTGTGCCATAGGCACATTCCCCACATCCATAAGAAATACCCAAAATAAAAGCAATTAGAGCTGAAGCCAAAATATGGAGTCGGCAAAGTCCTCGCTTATGCTTTTAAGTTATGAGCCAATTCATCCAATCTGTTCTGGTTTGTGGCTATTTATATTTTTATTATTAGCTGCTATGATTTATTGGACAGTTGAGGCAGTAATTTCCTATCTTTGTGGCCATCTGGTCATGGTCTCTTCAGCATGCAGAATTTCACAAGTATGCATTACAGGTCTGCAAATTAGATTGACCAGAACATATCATGTCTATTACTTCAAATTGATTTCAGTGAGTGGAAAATGTACATAAGACCGGGCTGATCTAACTGCCTCTTATTCTTTTAGGATCCAGTTCTTCACAATCAAGCTTCTACAGTGTCGCCCGTCAACATATCAACACTAATATTGCACATACAGTATATGAGCGCACAGGTCCACATCCTCATTGCTCCACCTGCATGCCGTGCAGCTCGTGGGGGTTTGTATAGATCTGTTACCTGCTGCACTGTCCTGTGAGTAAACGCTGCCTTGCTCGGGAGTCCTCCCTGGAGCCAGTTTGCACCCAGCAGACAAAGTGTGTTGTCACCCGAGTGCGCAGTGTTATTGGGTGTGAGCTGCACCACACTATGTCTACTCTTGAGAAGTAGCACACCATTAGCAATATATTAACAACCCGACATCTTGTGTGCAGGGCACACATCACAGCAGCAAGCAAGCTGACCAGACGATAGAGATGTTTTTACACGTGTTCTTCAATCATTATCCATTAAAGTATGATTTCCTGTGGATGGCCTTATGTTCTCCTTGCTGAAAAATTGACTTTTTTATATGCGTGTGTGTGTGTGTGTGTGTGTGTGTGTGTGTGTGTGTGTGTGTGTGTGCGTGCGTGCAGGTTATTAGAACAAGTGTGTGGTTCAGTGGAGAGATTGCAGGAGCTGACTCTTGGTGGCAGCCAGGAGAAGGACGAATTTGAGCAAATGTTTCCCAAGGTTAGTGTCAAACCCACAGGGGCAGTAATCCCACTTAACAAGGGCAGTGAGGGGCAAACACACCTGGAGCAACGATACCCCAACTGCCTCCTCAAACCAACACACACAAAGCCACACTGATAGAATACACTCAGCAGCAAGATGTATTAGTTTAATAATGTTTTCTCATCCTCTTTGTGACAAGCTTAGCTTTCCTTTCGGTTCCTCAACTTTCTCCCACCATGTGTGAATAACATCATACACTTATACTGATAGAGAAATAGTTTGGCATTTTGTGAAATATGCTTATTTGCTTTCTTGCTGAAAGTAGTTCCCTATCGTTGTTAATGTCCAAAGGTAACACCTACATTCAAAAATCAAAGTATTATGAGGAGTCTGGCTGTGCAGCAGCTCCAGTGACAGAAAGTCACCCCTCCCAGCTGAGAAATCATGCAGCACATAAACTCCTCTAAAGTAATAAATTGTTCTTTTCACACTTTGGAACACTATGTGATATAGCATGTTAATTTTAGAGTTTTAGAGGTGCTGGTGGGCCTATGTTGTTACCTTCATAAAGAGCAAGGCTACCTTTGCCCCCTTGTTTCCAGTCTTTATGCTAAGCTAAGCTAACCGTCCTCTGGCTGTGGTACATTTAATGGACAGATAGAAGAATGGTGTCCATCCTCTCACCTGACCATTAACATCTAATTGACATAGAACAGTTCTTTTGAATGTTTAGATAACACATCAGAATATATTTGCAGCTTGGATTTAAAGAAGGCAGAAAAAGAATATCATGAGGCGATAAAGGCGTGGAGAGTGTTTCAGATCTTTACAGTGATATCAGCGGTCAGGCGAGAAAGTGGTAAAGTGACAATGTTGGAGCTGACGTGCTCAGGTGCTGAGGTGAGCATATACGAACAGGCATGCAGGACTCATTTTTCTCTCACCTCTGTGTCAAAATGGGCCTAAGCAAACAGAGGATGAGCCTCTGTGGAGGGAGTGCAGGCGAAGGCAAACAGTGCTCAGACGAGGCTGGCCAAAGCCAGCAGGCATGCAGGAGCATTACTCACTGTAACTCTGCACTGACATCTCCGATCCTCTGCCGCCAGAGAGGCCTGTCATCCCTGCTGGCATCCTGGGCTGTCAGTGCAGGGTTCAGGCTTTGAGTGTTTGTGAGGCACCTATAGTACAAATGTGTGGGAATGGTGGTGAAGTCAGGAGATGACCAAAACATTTGTGATATCATTCCAATAGGTATTCCAATAAGTGCGAATAATATTATATTGTCATGTTTTTCAATTTTATTTATCAACTATATTTCAGTGACAAGTTCATGAGAATGACTTGAAGGACAGTAAAAGTGTTTTCACATGGCTTCTATGTATTTCAATATGAAAAACACAAGTAGAGACTTTGAGTTTGCGTATCATATATGCACCTGTAAGGTACTTTCTAGTTCAATAGAAGTTTAGATTTTAAGTCAATCTAATATTATAAACGACATGATTATGCAATGATGCCAGATTATGAGTGCAATTAAAGCAGATGTTGACAATAACATTGTAATTTTGGCTAGTTTGTGTCTCATACAGTGAATTTCATGCTCTGTTGGGTCAAATGGAAACCAGCAGTGGCCTGATTTGTAGTAAATGGGCTAAAACATGCAAAAAGTCTGTCTTGGTCCTTTAAGCTTTAAATAGGAGCAAAGCAAAGTCAATACAGACTCTCTGAGGTTTATTTCAGTTGCACCTGCATGAGGATCAGGAGAACGACCTGGGGGATCTTCAGTATATAGTGCCATGGAGATCAATAACATTGATTCACAGAGCTGCAGTCCCGCATCAGGAAGTGGGCTAGTGTGACACTTAACGCTGGGTGGGGTGTTGGAAGAGGAGAGAGAGGCGCCAAATGGGACACTGAGACTGTGGGAAATGACGCTGGCTGTGACACCTCTGGCTTTTACTTCATGGTTAGCTCAGCTTGCATATAAGGGGGTGTCTCTTTTTAAATTACAAGATGATTGATGAACAAGGAAATAAAAGACTAATGTAATATGTGTCACCCACAGATGAAAGCGCCCACATTTGCAACCCTGCAGCCCAACTTTATGAGGAACTTCCAGAGCAAGATGCCTGATTTGGTGGGTCAGCCATTACTGTTGGCTCTTTTAGTCATAGCATGTGGTAGCCCAGCACGGAGCAACAGAGGGAGATGCTCATGTTTGTTGCTTTTTCCTCATACCAGATTATCCCTGAGATTCCAGAGAAGAGCAGGAAAGCAGAGGTTTACTTGAGCCAGCTGAGACAAATGCATGATCTGTGTTTAGCCAACATGGCTTTCTCCCAAAGGTTAGTAAATCAGAAAACAAACAGAAATGGTCCACTGACATGGATAATTTAACCTTCTTCTGTAAGCTCAGACTCTCTTTTTAGTACCAATGAGGAGACAGGAGATCAGAAGCACATTGATGCAGTCTTTCAACTGCTCTTCAAACTGAGTGAGGTTTGTTTTTCTCTGCTTGCTGTGAACTCTGGTCCAGACTGCTGGACAGGGAGTCAGACTCAGTGTGCTGGCAGGAGGAGCGAGGCGACCACGACTTGGTTAGTAACACAAACCAGCCACAACACAGCACAACACCGCAGAGCTCTATGGAAGCTAACACGTAGCTGTCACACATGATCTGCCTTTAACGTTTGTTTTTTCTTTGGAGGCCACCATGGCAACAGGTCGCACTGAATGAAATTACCAGCATACAGTGGTTATTTGTGAGCCTGACACTGCTGCACGACATGTTTGGATGGAAATCATTTCACATCAATCATGTTTCACCAACTGAATTATCAGCTTATCAGAGATTTTTTCTGTTCTTGCTCTTTCAAAGCTGTTTCCAGTCATTGACTCCAAGCAACTGAAAACCAGCCAAACCAACCAGCCACCTCTCTGCTGTCCGAAACAGCCAAGAAGTGTCCAGAATGGCCGACCGTCACGTCCCCAACAGCTGAGCAGAATGACCTCAGCCAGGTGAGTGACAGTACACAGGCATGACTCATCGTCTTTTTATTTCTTTTGTTGTTTGTTGGAGGCAAAAGTCTGATTGTCACTTGCCATTGTGCATGTGTGGCTGTTTTCTTGGCAGCCGACCATGTTCTGAGACTCTGGATTGGGACACAATGTGCTGCCATAAAACACCTGAACCCTTATCGATTGACGATGTGTGTCAACAAAAGCACGTAGAGGTCAGATTAGTTCTCAGATTTGTTTGTTTTTTGTAAAGATTGGAATCTTTTTTATGAATTTATCTTATAATTTTCTGTTTTGTCTTTAGATAATTGACCGTGGCTTTAAACTGTGGAGAAACTACACACAAAACACAGATCGCTGAAGATGTCATCACCATAGCATCTCTTCATATTACGACCATGCGTTTTGTCCATGTCACACTGATTAACAGCTTTAATATTTTTATACTCATTCTACATATCACCATTATATTATATTTTAGTAATTATTCAGTGATTTTATTGTCAATTGTTTATTTTAGTTATAGAAAGTCCTCATACAAGTGTAGGTTTTCTGAAGTAAGGGTTATGCTATAATAACAATAAACTGTGATAAGAATTGATTTGTGATGATGAAGAAAAATTACAGCCAGCAGTGTGTTCTTCCAACTGATTCTTCAATAGCTGTTAAAGTTTGATAACATTAAAGATGTGGTTATTGCATTTCAGTGTCATTGTCTGTTGTCATTGATTTAATTAATTCCGTTAGTTGGCATAGTGTTAACCCACTAACACAGGACTGAAGAGTTCTTGAAAAACTCTTAAACTTACACAGCTGACTTACCAAATTTGTCCCAGTCCAAAAACGAAAAAAAGTAACAACATTTAAAGCATGTTTGGAAAGTTTTTGATCCTAAAAATTGGGTAATATTTCTAATAAAAAGTTCAAGAAACCAGAAGGAAATCTACAGGAAAATGTGAGGCAGAGGACCAACCATGCCCAGGCTGGTTTGGTTTCTGCAGGTGTAGCTTTGATCTAGGTGTCAGTATTTACAGGTTGATGTAATAAACTAGGTTAAACTGCTTTATTCAAAAAGCTGTCATCCTGTGGACCTCAATGATATGGCCGCTCCCAGCCAATGGGTGACCAGCCCGCAAAGATCAAAGAGGAGATGAGCCAACCATCTCTGCTCCAAACACCCATCCCCAGATGCACCTTCTCTTCATGTCTATATATTTGAGAGCTGTTCATGCCGTCCTGAGACAACTGCCTGTCTTTGTGGAAACACAAGAAGAGGAAAGCGAATCAGGAGCAGATTTTTTTCCCAAAAAAATAAGACCTGTTATTACTACTGTTCAGCCCTGGAGCTTTTGGACAGGATGGCCACAGGCGAGTGTCCCGGGAAGGCCAGTCAGTACCGGGTGGACCACCTCCTCAGTGCGGTGGAGAGTGAGCTGCAGGCCGGCAGCGAGAAGGGTGACCCCACGGAGAAAGAACTGAAAGTGTCTCTGGATGAGAACGAGCTTTGGCAAAAATTTAAGGATCTTATAAATGAAATGATAGTTACAAAGAATGGAAGGTGAGTTTGCGCATTTCGATAGATAGATAGATAGATAGATAGATAGATAGATAGATAGATAGATAGATAGATAGATAGATAGATAGATTACAGCACTTTCAAATCTTGATGCAATTATTTTTGTTCCGTCTTTTTATCAAGGCGTATGTTTCCGGTGTTGAAAGTGAACGTGTCAGGTTTGGACCCGAACGCCATGTATTCCTTTCTGCTGGACTTCGTATCTGCGGACAACCACAGGTGGAAATATGTGAACGGGGAATGGGTTCCCGGAGGCAAACCTGAGCCTCAAACTCCCAGCTGCGTGTACATCCATCCGGACTCTCCAAACTTCGGGGCGCACTGGATGAAAGCTCCCGTCTCCTTTAGTAAGGTCAAACTCACCAATAAGCTCAACGGAGGAGGTCAGGTAAGCAGAAGATGTTCGATATTGTGCTTTCTTTGGTTTGTCTAAATAAAAACAATTCAGTCTGTCAGTCTCTTACGTGATTTGTTTGTTTGTTTGTTTGTTTGTTTGTTTGTTTGTTTGTTTGTTTTTTCAAAATTCCATGCTTTCATTTCAAAATAAAAAACACGTGAGCAATATAACTCTGGGACATAAAATGACCATTGTCGTATTGATGTGTTGTTTTTTTAGATAATGTTAAATTCCTTACACAAGTACGAGCCGCGCATCCATATAGTGCGGGTTGGAGGCCCGAGGAGGATGATCACCAGCCACTCTTTCCCAGAGACGCAATTCATTGCAGTAACAGCATACCAAAACGAAGAGGTTGGCAGTTACACATTTTTAAAATAAAAATCATGTAATAACCGGATATTACTGAATATAACAATACGTTACAATAATGTTTTTGGTATGTCAAAAACGTGTGCGCAGAATGTACGCGCAGCGCTTAGTTTATCTCATGATTTTTATTGATGGCAAACCGCATTCCTAATGATTTTTTTGTTACCTATATTTGGATTTTAGGTTACTGCTCTTAAAATAAAGTACAACCCTTTCGCGAAGGCCTTCCTAGATGCAAAGGAGAGGTAAGAATACACCTTGTTTTCACTTACAGTATTTTATTGATATGTGAAAGGTTAGTTTAACATTAAGTCAAATTTTTCATCAATCATTTCATTTTTTCAGAAGTGATACCAAAGACATAAGAGATGATGCCAGTGAAAACCAGCAGTCAACCTACTCTCAGTGTAAGAATTACATTACTTTTTTCCTGTATTCATCTGATTTCATCTCACATTTTGTGAGCTATATGGTGCCCATACGGTTTCATCATGTCCCCTCTCCTCTATGGAGCCAGTAGGCGGTTGGTTTATTCCAGCCACAGGCTCACTCTGCCCTCCTGCCAGCCCTCACAGCCAGTTTGGGGGTCCCCTCTCCCTTTCGCCATCCCACGGTTGTGAGCGTTACTCCACCCTGAGGAACCATCGCTCTGCTCCCTACACCAGTCCCTACGCCCATCGGACCAACTCGCCCAGTGAGTGTCCTCCTCCTCCACCTTCTACCTTCATATATCTAGGAATGACACCACTTCCTCCCCTGCTATTAACAAGAAACTCAAACAAGTGTCGCTGTGAACTGAATGTTTTGCATTCCTCTGGCTTTTGTGTGAGAGGAGCCACAGAGCTGTAAATGGTTGGGCTTCAGACAAGGAATGCATGGGGGGAATATTCACACCTTTAACTGTCATACTGATATCAGAGCGATAGGAAGTCCTGAATCATACCGAGACAACAACTGATGTAGTGATGCATAATGTGATTTTCACAAATATTTTAAACTTTGTACCGACTAAATCCCAACACCTTTGTTTATGTCGTAGTCAGTTACTCAGATAACTCGTCAGCCTGTCTGTCGATGCTCTCAAGCCACGATAACTGGTCCAGTCTACAGATGCCAACACACTCCAGCATGATGCCCATGACCCACAATTCCACCTCTGGTACCAACTCAAGGTTTGTGTATTTCCTCTTTATTTATTTCCATTGCATCAACTCAGCACGTTAACAGTACAACCCACAAACAAAGAAAATAATCCAGACAGAGAAAATGAATAAATTAAACAGACAAACTGTACATATGTTAGAAAAGAAAAGACATACAAACATATAATCCAAAAGATCAAATAAAGTGTGGTTAAATATCAGATGGTGGGGAAAAAAGAGCTACACATACATACATATACTTTTCTAAGCAGAGTTGAGTAAGAAATCTATTTCTGCTTAAATTTTGGAGATACTTGGCACACCTTTCAGTACTCTTTGTGTGAAAAGAATTTCACTATGAGAACAAAAAATTGACTATGCGCTATATCTCTGAGGCTAAAGGAGTAGGAGGAATTGATTTAGGAAAACTTAGGCAAAAAAAAACATATCATCCCAAAAGTTAATTTTCTCTTTTTTTTTTCTCATTGTCTGATGAGTGTATGTGTATTTCTGCTGAATTCTCCACCTGTACATTCTCACTTTAATTCACTTTTCCATCTTGTCTTTTTCACTTCACTTTATTTAAAATTGACTCAACATTCTCTGCATCTTGTTAATATATCTCACTAACTCAACACACTGAACTTCTGCAAGAGTAAAACCTCTAAAACATCCCAAGAAGAGATGAGAAAGATGTTTTGTATCCATGTTTCTGTGCAGTCAGTACACCAGCCTGTGGTCTGTGAGTAACTCGCCACTGACTCCCGTGTCCCAGAACGGGGGGATGAACAACAGCCTGACCTCCCAGTACCTTCGAGGGTCCAGCAGCCACTACCCCAACCTGTCTCACTCAGTTGCAGTGCCCTCTTCTGGCTCTCCCATGTATGACAGCGGCACAGCCACAGAGGTGCATGATGCAGCTCAGTATGACACCTCTCCACACGGGCGGCTACCTTCAGCCTGGACTCCTGTGACACCCCCATCACTCTGATTGAAGCATCTCTGCAGGACTGTGGAGAGACAGCCATGAAATGCTCCTCTGAGGATGTTTAATCAGCTATGACTTAAAGGAAGAATTGACGCTAAAAAGAAATTTTCACAATCCAATATTACTCTTTACATTCACCGCTAATAACAAGCAAGGGAGACTTTGAGTTAACTAAGCTTTTAAAAATGTGTGTTGGTTTCAATGAATTGCCAAAAAAGTCTAGTTGTTTTTAACTACAAAAACAACAAATTCTTATTGTTGGTTGATTTTTCCTTTAAGTTCATCAAATGATTTTATTCAGCATTGCAGCAAAAACATGTGTTTTAATGCTTGTAAACCAAAATCCATTTTAACATGCTTATATTAAGCATAACTGATATTCACAGCAGTAAGCAAAAAAAGGTATGTTTGAAAAATGTTGAATGATTTAAAACATTGTTTATAGTATAAATGAGAAAGTAATTGAGGTTCACCATGTAAATAGATGAATGAGGCTTTTTGTACAAGATCATTTGCAATATTATGTTCCAGATTATTTTTAAAATGAAATGAAAAAGGGGATCTCATGTCAATACTCTGCTATGCAGATGATACATAACTCTATATCATTAAAAACCATCATGCTGATATCTCTCAAATGGCTGTTTTTGTGGCAGTCTATATGACTTTAAAACTTGAATATGCTTTAGTTCCTGTTGCTCATTGCAAAATACACTGTTCTTTGTGCTGTTTAAATTGTTCAAATTCATCCAGCTTGGCCACAGTGTCCTTTTCATTTTCTATGTAGTTGAAGTTTCCACACATGATTTAATTCACTGATAAATGGGACACAACCAGATCTCTGGCCAATTTATTTCCTCCTTCTATACAGTGTCTGGCTATGGACTATGCTCCAGTGGGCATTTTTGTAATTACTATCAGCACGAGTGGTTCACAAAGTGAGGTCCAGTGGAGGCCCCCACTAACATAAAGGACAGTTTGATTTGAGTGTTCATGGCTGCCTTGGGATATAAAATTCGGTCAGTGGTCTAATTACAATCTCATTAGCAGCTCTTGATAAGATTTCCATTGTTTCTACAGAAATCACTGGGTGTTAAGTACAAAGCACCTGTTTGGTTGAATAATCAGACTAAATATTAAAAACCCACACTTAAAAATCAACTCAGACTCATCCCCAAATCCCAGTTCCTGCCTTCTTATTTCTGTTTGTTGGTTTTGTCTCTCTTTGGAAGGAGCATTCAGTCACAAAATGACTCCTTTCTCCAGCAGTAGCTGAAAAGAACAAAACAAAAAGATCAGAATTACAAAATGCACTTTAAACTAAAATGAACATGATTTTCCAAAAACAGCACATTGTTAAGTGTTTTTGTTATTCATTTCAACATAGGTTACTACTATTTCCATATGCTGTTAAAATGATGTGAATATGTATTAAAAGTGTAACTCAGCTCCTCCTCCTGCTCCCTCTCTGAGAGGAGTAGAGAAGGAATACTTTGCACACATGGGTGAGAAATGACATCCGTGTACATCTGAGGATGGGGGAGGGCTGCTGGAACTGTATAGACTATGTTTGGATGTCTGAGTGAGAAACCCCAGAGATCAACAGTCAACTCTGGCCCTCTCACTCTGATTCCATTCACATCTCCTTGACATGAAAGCAGTTTTCTCCTAAAGGATGTTGGGTGACACAACATATGTCAGATTCTGTCTAAAGCTCTCTGTATACTTAAATATCTTCACAGTTGGATAAAACATGTTTTTAGCACTTTTCACAAACACTATTCATTCAGTATCTGCTTATCCCAAATCTAATTGACATTTTTATGACTGCACTGTTTACCCTATATGAAACACTACTGTTAGCTTTTGCATCCCTGCGATTGAAACATCCATTCACACTTTTAACATATTTGAAACACCATCATCTTAAATAGAATTTCAAATAAAGTTAATAAAATGCAGGAAACATACTATCACTTGAAGCCTTTAGTCAAGCAAAAATAGTGTTTTAATTTGCAAAACTATTTACTATATTGAAATTACAAAACTGCACTTTGTTCTATCCCCCTCTCAGTTTGCACAGAGCTGTTTAGCACCATCCTGTCATAGTGCGAGCCCAGACATGCATTTTGTTAATTAGGAGAGAAAAATGTATTAAGTCTTGTTAGTACTGGCATAACATGAAAATGACCTCAGACTTACTACAATGTGTTTTTCATGTTCTACTTACGTTATTAAACTGAAACCTCTCACACATTTTAAAAAGTTTTCTATGTAAAGTGGACTCACAACAATTTGCCTTTGTAATTAACTAAAAACTAGTAACATAATAATTTCTGAACAACTACAAATTCTTACTCTAAAGGGTATGGCCATGTCTTCATCCTGCTGTTGCATCTTTAACTTAGGGTGAACTGTACATCTGGGTCACCACATCTGCAATATCAAATGAGAAGCTTCTATAATTTTGGCTTTAGAAGTTATACTAAGCTTGCTGTCACAGCAGGATCAGACCATTTGGAATTTCTTGCCTTAAGTTGAGTCTGCAGTTCCTGCTTCCTTTACTGCCTTCTTTGCTACAGTTGATCCTAAACAAAACCATGGCCATGATACTGTGGTAGCCTAAAGGGTAGACAGGTGAGCTTGTGACTGGGAGGTCATCAGTTCAATCCCTGTATTGGCAGGATAACTATTGGTGCTCACAAAAAAAAACAAAAAAAAAACAGCGCTTGCTGTTTACTAACACTGAGGTGCCCTCGAGCAAGGACCTCAACCCCAACCGCTTCATTGCACATCAGCAGATCAGACAGTGGTTGTACTGGGAAGCTTCCAGGAGTAACAATGTGAATGTAATCAGGGCATTCCTGAAAAAGATAGGCTTACTCTCAGTGAAAACTTCCCTGAAAAAAAAAAAAAAAAAACTAAGCTCACTAAGTTTAAACACCGATAAACTATACAAATACATAACCACATATTTAACAGACTTAAATAGAGACTGTACACAGCTTGACTGTACACAAAGTGTACATCTCTGACTAAATAATATTTATACCATGAAATGCACAAAGTAATTATTTGTACATTATGCACAAGTCCTGATTTTCTGTAAACAGCCGTGTTGTCTCCCATGCAGACGATATCCATGCACATCTTTATGGCGTTTCTGATGGCAGACCTTATATGGCCTCAAGTGACTGGGAATGCGACAGGTAAGTTGTTTACAGGTAATCCAAATTGTTAGCAGCACACTACGATACAAGGTAGTCTCCTTCCTCCTTCCTTCAGCTGAGGTGAGCTGTGGGAAAGAAGTCTTAACCATAGACTGTATAAAACAGTATAAACCATGGATGTAGTCTCCGTGATGAAGTTTCTCCAATATGGGAGTCTATGGGGATTGAGTCCCTTTTGGCGCAAGCCTCAAGTGGCCATTTGAGGAACTGCATTTTTTAAACTAAATTTTTCAATGCAGGAGGTTGCTGCTTGGTATTAGCATAGCATCTTTTGAATTAGTGCCCTCAAGCTCAGGACAATGATCCAAGCTTTGCTTGGTGTCCCAACTGGTCACCATTGTCTTTTAAAATGCTATTTTAAAAAACTGGCACCGTTTATGTTTCTGCGTCTTGCCAAGAAAGATACATCATTTTCAAATTTTTGTCATCGCTTGGAAGATTTCCTTCAATTCCAAGGAAATTTTATTTTAAAATTAGTTTCTTCTTGCTCTTTTTCTATTATTTTGGTTTGTATTTACACTTAATTGAGCTGCCGATACAGTAGAGGGTTTTTTTTCCTACACAATTACTTAAGGAGGAGACTCGACATACTACATACAGAACAGTTGAGCTGAGAAAGTGTACAGAATGGCATTATCGCTGAAGTGATGCGAGACAAGTCAGCAAGCACAAGAGCCCATTCAGCCCAGAAGATCAAGGTCAGTGTGTAAGGACATCATGACATCCTCCCACTTGTACAAGCAGCAACAGACTGACAGGAAGGGACAGACATCTAATCTGCTAAATCAAATACACAATCGACTGCCTCACTGATGTCTCACTATCAACCCTGAAGTCTCTCACTATGTATATAGGCAATAAATACGCATCACTGTCAAATAAATCAGCAGACAAGGTGGATTATGTGTCTGGTGATAACATCAAACAAGGTACTACTTTCCTCAGTTTTTTGCAGATTCAGATCTAAAAGCTCTTGTATTTGTATAAATAGATAAATGCAGGATCTTCATGGCCATTGCTGTCGTAAACTAATACAGATATAATAGAAAAATTGAAGGAAAAAGCATCATCATCATATTGTGGAATGATATACAGTCATTCAGTCCCTGTGATGTGCTGTAAGAGCCAATTGTATGTCTTAGCTCCTTTTCTTATTAGAAGGAATAATATTTAAAAGCAAGAAAAGATAATGGGACGTCTATCAAAAAGAAAAAAATCTAAAAAGCCACGAAGGCAGGGTATTTCTCTAAGCCTAATAATCCCATTATGATCCCAATGAAAAAAAGCTCTCTGTCAAAGCAGGGAGCATTGACGCAAGCATGTCTTGACGTCAGTAGCTGCAGTGAATGAGGGATGGGGAGGGGGGCGGAGAGAGAGAGAGAGAGAGAGAGAGAGAGAGAGAGAGAGAGAGAGAGGCGTGTTTGCCTTCAGAAAATACCACTAAATACCAGCGTCACTGGCGTGAATGCGACTGTAGCGCTTTGCAAGAAACCCGCCGCGGATGTGCGCATAGACGCACAAAAAGAACCCCTCATCTTTTTAATTTCAAAGCTATTTGCCCTGACATCCAAGTGACACATTCTGGAGAAACAGTATAGGTGGTGCGCTGGAAATCTAAACCAGATGTAGTAAATGGAATATGATCCCCTGACCCAGGAGTGTCCATAAATAAATCAGCATATGAGAGAATGAAGAGAGGAGGAGGAGGGAGTGCGGGGGTGGGGGTGCTTTTGCTCAACTGGTGTCAGGCACCCATCGGTGACTCTCCTGAGAGAAAAATGAATGTGTGAAAGCAGAAGTCAGTGATAATCTGAGGAGGTTTCAGCAGCTTTATCTCACTGGATATCTCTTAAAACTCCCCAAGCATGCTCACTTTTTTTTTTATTCTCTGGCATTCAGAGTGAGTCGACCGGAGGGGAAAACTACCATCAAGCAATTTGTAAAAGCCAGACCGGTGGCGTCATTGCCTCCTCTGTAGTACGCGCCACACGGCGACTCTCCTGCTGCATTTATTCAAAGCTTATTCTCAAGTTGCTCTGTGGCTCCCGCACACTGAAGTGAAAGCAAAGATATTCCTCCAAGACTGGTCCTCATAACACAATGCGTGTTTGTTCGGTTCATGTCACTCTGGCACTTGGATTCGGAGGTTTTGCGCAAGAAGTGTCACAGACAAATAGAGTGTTTTCTACTCGTCGCTGGACTGATGGTGTAGTAAAAGCGAAGGTACTGTACTGCGCACTCCCCCTACACTACTTCTGTAGTACAGTGTCTCAGATTTTACGCCGGGGAGGAATCCTCTCCTTCGTCACAGATGTTGCCGGAGAGCATTTTCTACCAACAACTTAATGCGCAGCTCACGTTGCCAAAGGAACGCATGCTTTTGTGCACTTTAACGGGCAGATCACGTCCAGATTATCTCCGTTTACATTGGCCTATACTCTTCAAGATACTCAAGAGTTCCCGTTGGGTCGGCTGTGCGTCATCCACGCCTGATTAGACTTATAGTCTGACGTCGCTGGGTACCGTTCAAGTAAAACACCTCATACAAGATTGAAATCTATACTGGCTTCTCAAAGAAACAGCCGGGCGGACGGCAACCACTTGTATCATTAAGATGTGGATCAACAAGTTGCCTCGAGTGCGCAATTTCCATCTGAGCGGGGTTCAAGCATAATCCGCGACGCACGTGATCAACAAATCACTCAGATGCAAATATTTGTCATCTGTTAAGAGAAATAAGCCTCGGACCGTCCGTGGAGACACATCTAGTCCGATTACGGTGGGAATCGTGAGGAGACCGGCTCCATGCCTCACTGCGTCTCCAGATGCTCGGCTGGCCACCACATGGTAACTTTGCGCACACAGCACGCTGAAAAGAGGACATACAGAGAGGGGATCTGAATGAATGGGACTGAGATTTATTCGCATTTCTCCTCTCGCCTCCCGCAGACTGTTGTATGCGTTGTATACCCTGCCGGTTGAAGGTGTCTCACGTTATCAGCACATATCGATTCAGCGGTGGATAGATCCATCACTCGAATAGGGAGCAGCAAATGTCGAAGAAACGCAAAAGTCCTGACGACCAGGACTTTGAGGAACCGCCTGCAGGATGCAGCGACCAAGGTAGGAGTCACGGTCAGAAATGACAGTCTGAAAGTTGAGCTGTTGCCAGAGTGCAGGGGTTTGATATTCTCAGGGACTGTTTGATGGATTCCTTCATCTTCACAGATTTCTGCAGAGCGTTTCAGAGTAGGAACCACTGGTTTATGGAGAAGTCAGAGGCACCAGGGCTTGGTCATGCCCCCAGAATGCACAGCCACTATAGCTGCTGCATTGACTCAGAATCCACACAGTATTAAACTTGTGCAGTGACATGACCATGCCTCCATGCAATCACCTCTCAAATAAGTATTTTTATCCCTAGAAAACAATCTTGTGTGTTGCTGCGGATTACTTTCTATAATCTCTCATCAGTTCCCAGTAGAGTCACATTGTGTGACATTAGGTTTGGTTTCACCGCAGACTTTCATTTTCAGCTACAGAAGGAAATCTAGGAAATGCAAACTGAAGCATCAGAGTTACAGACACTGATGGGTGAACTCATCTTGGTTTGTAGTCTGGCTGTCATCACTCAGGTGAAGAAGGACCTGTTGATTCAGAAGCTGGATTATACACATATGCAGTATAATGGTGGTTCATCGAGATTGCTTTTTCCAGTCCAGTTGTAAAATGGGGTTGATTTATTGACATGCACAGTGTGAATTCAGAGGGGTTGTTTTGCATCTCTTTCTTTTTATTTAGAGTCATTTTGTAGTTATTTTGTATCTCAGTGTCTCTGTGGTCGTTTTGTGTCTCTTTATGGCCATTTTGCAGCTGATTGTAGTCATTTTGTGTTTCTTTGTGGTCATTTTGCATCTCTTTATAATCTTTTAGCGTGTCTTTGTTGTTATATGTCAACAGTCACTTTGTACAGAGGCTCTGGTTCATAGGGTCTGGACTTGTAGGTCTGTTGAGTAATTCATCCATCATACTAATAAGTCTACTACCTATCACCTTCTGACTGGCAGGGGATTCACTCTAATCAAGGGGCATCACCCTGAACAGCAGCAAGATAAATCCCCCCATGGAGTCCAGACATTGGTGTTGTTGGTGCCTGTTGACTGATAGGCTTATGAGGATGATGAAATGAGGAAGCTGAAGATCTGGGTGGTGATGGGGAGGTGGTGGGGTTGGCATAACAGCAGCATGAAAGAATTAAGGCAGAGTGAGAGTTCTATTTAAAAAGACAGCAGCAAGATGATTGGCTAACAGTGAGCATGTGTGAGAGGAGTGAATGCAGGATGGTACGAGAAATACATAAGAATAGTCTTCTTAACTGAACTTTCACTAGAGCATCATTTCCTGGGAGTAGCTGTGTACTAGAAGAAGGTATCAATCCTTCACAGTGCACATGTGAAGCTCGGCTACCAAGATGGCGCACAGGACAGCCTCTACGTCATGGAAGTATTCACATTACTTTGAATTTGTGGATGAAAGGGACAAGACCATCACAGTGAAATGCAAACTGTTGCTGGGTGATAAATCAGCTGTGAAGAGCTTTAGTTCACAATCTGAAGAAGCACCTGCAGGCTAAGCACAGCTCACAACACTCAGTTTCCATCTGCTTGAAATAATTCAACTGTTTTCATAGCAAGTGAATTGCAGAATTCCATGTTGTATGAATTTTTTAGGCTATATGCATCTAGCCACGTGCCCCCTTGGCTTTATGATGACTTGTGGACTAATGGAACAAGTACAGGGGATATTGTGTCTTTTAATTCCTGTTATTAGCCTGCAGAGTTATACTCGGCCATAGACTGGGCTATGCTATTAGGGTAGAGTCAATACATTTAAAGGTAGATGCACAGTAGGCTACATGCCCTCCTGACGATATTACCAACATACGCAAGAAAGTGCAAAGGGTTTTTAATTTTTGGTCATGCAAGTGTCCTTTAACGAGTTACTTGGTTCAGTACGTAACGCTGAAACATAACAAGTTACTTTCCAGCGGCTGTAATCTTGTAATTTAATGAGTTACTTTTAAAAGTAATGTTACTCTACCCCTGGCCACTCCTCTGGACCTGTCACTGACAACAGACTGTGTTGTTACAGGCCAGGTCTCTTTGAGGTCAAATACCTAGGGGGCAGGTAGAAATCTTAATCCAATCATGGAGATGATCACAGTGAGTAATTGCAACATATAAATGTGGGCAAATTATTGCATCGTCATTGGATGATAATCAAAAGGCAGAATAAACCAAACCAGTCCTGTTCTTAGGAATGTTATGCTTTGCTTTCCTCAAAGTGCCTGTGGTCTGTGACCTGTGTAGCTGAAAACACTGGTTCAGCTCATCCTTCAACTTGACCTCCAAGCATTCTTCTTTTTCAAGAGGCAGCTTTTGAAATACCTTGATTGGAAGTATGGCTGCTATTATGCCTGGAAACACATGACAGGAGTTATAAGTTCAAGGCCAAGAACAGAATCACCTTTACAGACTCGTGCCTGCCTGCATGAATAATGCTGTAGCAATGGAACAGCTTACATGAGGACTAGGCATGCGTGGTGTTTCAAATTCCTGATCATATATGCATGATTATACAACTGCATTTGTCATGGTTAGATATGGAAAATACAAAATCACATACTTACCTCTGAAATTTACTGAATCTACTCTTGTTTTGTTTTGTCACCTTCCAAATACAAATGATGAGTTCACCCAAATTACAGAAGAATCGATGTATTTTTCAGGTTTTTAGATATCCATCTCTGAGATCTATGCCTCTGCCCCAATACAATGGAGATAAATGGAATGGAAATGCTTTTTGCTGTGCTCGAAGCACTGAATTTCTTCGGTAGAGAGTAATTCCAGTAAAAACTGTGAGCAGTGAAGTCTGTGGATTATCTTGAGAAACATTTATTTAAGAAAAAGATGTTGCTGTAATATTACTTAATGTAAATTTTCAGTCTTTGGATGGAGGAAGAAATCTCATGAATGGACATCTCAAAAATAAAACCACTGTTATCTGCAGGGTTAGAAGCCACTGGAGGTAAGCATTTTGTAACTTGCCCCTTTAAGACCTCAGTGTAAACTCACAGATGCAGTGCAGGACTTACTGTGAACATTATGGCTTCCTCAGGCATGCAGACTTGTTTGTTTGCACTGAAGATGTGACCTGTTTGCATCACAGTCTTTGGCTCTGCTTGTTTTTGGGCCCACGCCCAAACAAGAGTTTCCCTCGGCTAACGCGGAAGGAGAGCCGGGCGCTTCCTTCCCCGACTGTGCCTGGCATCTGTGACTACTTAGGGGGTACACACCCACTGAACCCCTCCCACTCAAGATTTTGCCAACCTGCACGCTTTTATGCACGATGGCAGAGACACATTGTACAGCACATGGTCAACGCAAATGTAGATTTGATCACAAGTGATTCATGAAGGAAGCAGAGAATATACTGTAGCTTCTCCCAAAATCCTGTTTTTCTAAAAATCAGGCATAATCTTTTGTATTTATGTATAAAAAATATCTTAATACCACAAACTACCCATCTCCAGGATCTGGCTCTCAGCTGCGTTCAGTCAGATTAATGGTTTAAACAAAACCATCGTAAAATGAAATTACAGTTAAAATGTTTCATGATACAATCATTTGTCCAAAAGTGAGCCTCTGCTGTTACAACACGCAGACAAATACAGTAAAGCTGTGGTATATTTGTGCATCATGAAGAGAATCTTCAGTCACTATGGTGCTGATACTGCGCTGCTCCATTCACTGTTGCCTCTGGGTGCCTAAGCTCGTATTTTCTCATGGAGATCGTTTTTGTTCACTCAGATATCCACGGTGAGGCCAGGAGGGGAGGTGTAGAAACAGGGGCATTGAGATTCATATCAGGACCACAAAGCATTTTTTGTCTTGCCTCTTGGTGTGCAGCCTGGACCTGTCGATTACAGGGCCACTCCTGGGTGCACCCGCCAGCCCCCCCCACCCACCCACCAACCACCACCACAGCTGGTCAACAGCCTTGAGTTGTGGAAACGGCCAGCTCTTTCCATTACAGTAAGATAGCAGTGCAAAGCAAGGCATAAACCCCCCCCCCCCATTATTCCTGGTGAAGTAGCAATGTGGAAAAGCAGAGCTGTAATAAGTATTAAGGTAATAGACATAATAAGGATAGTAATCATAATGATAAAGAATGTATATAGCTTATGGACTGGACGTCCTGCTTCTATGTACATTAATATACTGTAAATATGAAGAAATATGGAGATTTCCTATGGTGTTTTTCTAAAATAAGTCATGAAAGAAACAATCATGTAAGAAAAGAAATTTTACCCAAACAGTTAAGAGGTAATTTATATGTTTGCTGTTAATTCAACTGCATTGCTAATTTAAGCGGAACAACCTGCAAATACAACATTGACATATTATACTATATGAAGTTTTTACGCCATACGTGTTAGCAAACAGCTTCCTGTTTACACATCCAGTAGACAGACATTCATTTGGAGTCATGTCTCTGGCAGTTCAATGAATACAAGTCTAAAATCTACTCTCTTTTTAGCTCTGTTTTGGGTCTCCACCAGTTAGCCAATCACTGACTTTCTCTATATTTGAGCTTTTTTGCTGAAAACAGCTGTCTGAAGTCAGATGAGAGAGGTGAGAGTGAACCAGGTCATAAAATCAAAACAAGGAGCTGAAAGACACTAAAATACTTCATTTAACTGTAGAGTTTGGTGATATTTCTTTGTATGAGTGGCCCCTTTCACATCAGAGATAGCAATTTAATATATGTTGATGTGAAAATATCGAATCATTACTGTTTTTGTATCATTGGATGTAGTAGTACAGTAGTATAATGTAGTGTATAATAGGTTTTATACAAGTTTCAACTGAGATTCATCAGCTTTACATAGAACTTTATTGATCAATAAAATTAGCAGATTTTTTTCTTAAAAGGAGTTTATATGGTGGGTAGTGGTGCAACTGTCATCTTTGTTTTCCTGCATCAGAGCCTGTATAGAAAATAGTTTCCATATAGCCTCTCCAGTGTAGCAATTATGGCGCTCCCACCTCATTAACAGTACGTCAAGAAGAACATTGCAAAATGGCCTCCACTCACAGGAACAAAAAGGCCCCGGTCCTGTGAGACAGGAGATCAGCGCGGTCAAGGCCAGTTAGAGTTCCTCTTTCATCTTGAATACGGAGTTGGAGAACAGTCCCAGATATTGTGGAATTGTTTGTTCTCATAGATTAAACTGAGGAGCAGCTCAGTGTCGTACACCGGCATGGCTTTCCAGCAGTGCGCCATGTGTGTCTCTTTAGCTTGACGTTGTGCCTCTGACGCTGACAGACTGTGGAAGCGCTGCCATGGCTCACAGGACTGTTTGCCACTCTAGTGACGCCACAGAGCACTTAGTGTATAAACCCCATGCAACCTCACACACGTTCAAACACTCACATATCCCCATGAATATTCTCATCCGTGTTCTTCAATGTTGCACAGCAGCATCACTCTATGAGGGTCATAGCTGCAGACTGATTGCAACAAGCTCAACTTGTACAAGAATACCACTTAGTGGTCTTAATGCGTATTACAGGTCACAAAAGGGCAAACAGAGATTTGTACAAGGAGAGATGACACAATTTTTTCATTTTGTTTGTTACAATTTTACATTTATACCAATTTGACCTTTGTCCTCTCTTTAATTTGACAATAGTTACCAGATGCCTCTCAATCAGTGTCCTCAGAAAGACAGACAGACACTAGGTGGGGCTGAAGTATAAAGATGGAATGCAGGGAGCAGCGTCACAGAAATTTACCATGGAGCACACAACCAGTAACTCTGGATAAACATGTTTTTTCAAATTCTAATTATTATGTGCGCACGTGACTGCTGAAAGGTTCCACAAAATTATAGATTCATGTGATCCTCTGGTGTCCAAAGAGGTGTCAGTATCACAGTTTTATGTGAAGTAGAAGACGCAGAAAAAAAAGAAAGAAAAATAATTAGCTTTTATTGCTGAAGTGAAATCATTGTTGTTGCATTATGCTGAAGTTACTGATGTTTAGCTTCACACTTTCAGTTTGACTGCAGACTGAACAAGATGAAGTCTTCTCATGACATTTTTGGACAGAGCAGTTGGATCAAACAATACAAGAAATCAAGAAAAAAAAAATGACTACGCTTAAAATATTGAGAATGGATATTGTGCTACAGTTTGTGTGTGTGTGTGTGTGTGTGTGTTCACTTCATGAATGGATTGTGTCTATGTGTTGTCAGTAAACAGGCAGACCTAACTTCTGGCTGCTCGGCCGTCTTGGCCTGTTCTGATGTCTGCTGTGCAGAGAGATTGACAGGCCTGTACGTCAGCACCCATATTTCTCACCTATGATTCATACTGACTTTGTTTGGCTTCTGATGAGGGCTGCAGGCAGCCACTTACACTCCCCCCACCCCCTCTCCCAGCCACTCCCCAAATTCTTTTAGCTCAATGTGGAGCTCTCTCTCTTTTTCTCTTCTTTTCTGAGGCACAAAATTGATTTATATCAGCCTGTACACATTAACAGTAAAGTCAGTTACTTTACATTTCTTTTACCTTCTTTCATTCTTGAATTAATCACTGTGTTTTCTCCCGTGTATCTTCTGTTAACACTGAATGAAACTGGGAAAAAAAAAGAAGAATCAAAGCACATTTTTATTTAGCATTTTACACAAGACTCACAGTGTTTGCACATTTTGTATGACACGTTTTGTGCTAATTGGATATTTGTTAAAGAATTTAATTATAGTTTGCACCATTCTCACCCAGTTTTAATCATATTGGTGAAATATTGCTGAAATAAGAGAGCAATAATTATTCTTCTTTGTCCTAACAACATAAAAGTACATTAGGAAAGTTTTGGGTAAAATCAGACAGGGTGAGTACAAAAAGACCAAACATCAAAAAAAACAAATAATAATATCTACACTTTTAAATTTTGTTCCCTCTTGGTGTGTCCGTGTTTAATGCTTTAATGCTGCACAAGGAGCAGAGTGAAACAGTCAGTTGGCAGCACCTCACTGTACATACACCGTCACAAGAAACACACACTGACAGGCTGTGTGACATCACTCAGCTGTAAGTAATGATCCAACCATGTGTGTTTAAAAGGCTTTGTTTTATCAGGGCGCTGTTAGCATGTCAGCTCAGAGAGCAGCACACGTGTGATCAACAGGCAGAGCAGTAGCATCGTATGGCACTGAAGGTGTTTGCCTTTTGTAAAGCCAGCAATGACTCCACATTGTGTGTGTGTGNGTGTGTGTGTGTGTGTGTGTGTGTGTGTGTGTGTGTGTGTGAGTGACAAACATTCAGGCAGGCATAATTTGTGCCAGCTCTGTGACGTAGAGGACATGAGGCCCAGGCGGGTGCTGTGAGTGGCAGTAACAGCGTCTCCTGCTCGAGCCTGCCCCATCTCTGACTTCATTGGCTCTAGCTCTGACGCAGATACACCCACCAACCCCCTTCCTCTCCCTGCACACTTCTTTCATCACATTTTTTTTTCACCCATTTAAATGTTTTTTTTTTTTTTATTCATGTGCTTTCTGCAGTTCCCTCCACTGCAGCGCTCCACACAGCTCCACATCACATATCTGCACCACCTGTCCGTTGTATGCTCTCTGCATGTGCTTTCTTTGTTTTCTCTCATACATTGATAGAAACCTTATCAACATTTTTTTCATTTATTTCTCGCCATATTATCCAGGTTAATCCTCTTTCCTTTTGCATTTAATTGTGCAGTGCAAGGTCTGAATCTCAGTGAGCCACTGAGAGCATTAGAGGTGTTATACGGTCACATTAAATTTGTCAGCGTGTGGCACAATGCAGAAGAAGGCTTTCACTGGTTCAAGTGCTGCATTAAAACTGTTGAAATGTACAATGAAATATGATCATCATGGATCATATCATTACGTTTTCTCCACCAACTGAGCAGTGTGGTTTTGTTGAGTGCAATCATGTAGTAAACAAGCTTTACAAAAACAAAATACTGGAGAGATTAAAAAAAAACTAAAAAATATATAATTAGATAACAAAAACTATACTCTATGATTAAAATGCCCTGGCAAGCTCAGGCTTTAAGAACTGTGTTTTTATTCATTTAGCATGATACCATTTGGCTTGAGTTGCACTGTAGCACAGTTGTCCACACTGTCTGCTAACAGTGTGTCTGACGCTCTGAATTTAGGCAGAGCCATTCTGGCAATGCTCTGAATTTACAAATGCTTCATTTTGCAGTCAAAGTAAGCTTTGCTGCTTGGAGTGCTGTCTCACAAACCTACGTCATTTATGTTTGGATGTGATGCACAAGAATACCCATCAGCTTCCAGAGGTGCTACAGTTTGCATTGATCTCTGACCTCCATGATAAATGTGAACTTACATGAGACCTTCCCTGCACATTTGAAATAATTTAGCATTCAGAATAACAATTGCCAATAAAATCATCATAAAATGAAACATTCATTGTTATCAGAGATAAGGGTCATTCTTCTGGTGCTACACAGTGCAGTAATAATTAGGTCACCGTAATCATTGTTGAATTATTACAAGAAACAGTGTGTTATACATTATGACAGTGATGTGGTGCCCTTTTACCTACTCTTTCTTGTTCTAACCTGTACACAAATAAATACTGTTTTAAAAACAAAAACACATATTTAACTATATTTTTTGTACCTCTGGCCATCCACTCTCTTGGTTACAACAAAATTGTATTCCCCAAGCTAATTGCTGCAATCTGGGAACAAGTCCCACTGACCAACAAACACAGTCAGCCCTATCAGACTTCACTTAAGCAATGTCACCATGTTCAGTGGTCATGGCAATTACTTGATTGAGTGGTGGAACTGATGGCCAGAGCTTCAAAGCTGTACTGGTGCAGGGACCAACCAGTAAAAGTCGCTAGAGCAGCAAAGAGGACATGATCATCTGCCATCAATGACCAGATTCCCTGATTAGGCATATATTAGGCACATATATTGTGAAATGATGAAGGTCAGGACTCTACCTGACCTGTGCTAAAATACTAGATTTAGTTACTAGTACCTGTAAACTATGTGTTAAGTAAGATGCGGGCCTCACTTCTGCACATTCTTGATCAATACATTTGATGCCAGAAGCAAAGATATCATTCTGTGGTAATTTTGCAAGTCAAGTATAATTGCTGTTATTTTTTGCTTGGGCTTGACTGACTGAACCATTGTTGGTTTGTGGGGTCTGACTATGACTTGACTTGACTTGACCTAACCACCATTACCCACCAAAATGCCACACAGTCCTGCTGTACAAAGGATCCGTTTAGTTTAGATTGCAAACAAAATATTTCAATGTCATATTACAGGCTTTCAAAAAGATCCATTGAACAAACTGTGTCTGCTAGGCGTACATTGTTGAAAGGAGATGAATAAAACTGTTTCTAGAACTCTCTCAATTAGATGGTTGGCTATTTACTGTATGTGGCCTGTACCAAATTGGGTTAAATTATCCAGTTAGTCAGTCCAATCAGTCTGCATCTTGAATGACGGACCAGTCATGCAGTTTTGTCCTGAAACTCTGGAACACCATTGGCAGATAGAGGGTAGCAGAGATGGAGGGTATCCGGCTCTGTCATTTTTGGGACCAAGACAGCCACTCTTCATGTTCCCATGTAGGCTGTGCTGGTAGAGCAACACAGGAGTCTTGTCATACTTGAGCTGCTGCATGTTTAGAGGCCTGTTTCCTTTGGCCGCTGTACCGGGCAGCACAATTGTTTTGTGTCTAAGATATCTGCAGAGGAAGCAGAGCAGCCAGCAGAATCCAATATCACATAATAGACCATAATGGGGAGAACAGGACAATATTACAAGTAAGATCAGTCATTCAATCAGCTCCACCCCAAATGAAAGTTAGGACCATCATCCTCCACAGGTTCTCTGAACATGCTGTTACTGTCAGTGAGTCCATAAAAGGCAACCTTCACCAGATCAGCCTGCTTCCTGTTGACAAGCCAGTGTTGCGCCTCTTCTGAAGGGACATGCAGGCAGCTGAAGAGTCAATTTTTATTAGCAGACATTTGCCCTTGGGGACACAGTGTGTAATCCCTGCTGTGCAATCTACACAATTCTTCCACTGATGTGACAATGCTGACAAATAATCAGCCTGTCTTTAATGGTTCCATTGCACTAATTTCCTGTCACCATGTTCACCACATGGAGGGAAGTCCTCCATGACACTGTAGACAAGTAAGTACATGGACTCCCACCTAGAGGAGATGGAGCTTCAGAGATGCAGGCGAATTTCATGGTCCTCATAGAGCGGACCTTTCCCTGGACAAGACAGCTAGTAAAGAGTGGATTATTTTGATCTATTTCTGATCAGGATTGGCTGTTGCACTGAAAGAGGTGGAGCATCACCTATACATGCCTGAGTATTTAGATTTGGGTCTCAGTGAGAGCTCAGATCGAGACTCAAGGAGGAAATAATCAAAGCTTCTCTTGCACAATTGAAAGATTCCAAGAATCATCTTGTTGAGCAGAAAATCATTCTGGTTCAACCAACAACTGTTCCCCGCCTTTCCTCTCTCATCACAGTCAAAAGCATCACACATGATAAATCTATTGGATATGCATTTGCAGTTACAGTACACTCAGATCAGATCGCTCTGACACTTTCTAAGGGACTCGTGTGTACTTGCCCTGTACAAGACGGACCAAACAGGTCAGCACCTGTTCAGGTAACCTGATTGATGCACCATCCACATCCCCCTGGCAATAAAGACTGTGATAATCCAACACCCTTTGAGTGGACTTTCAAGAGAAATGGATGCCATTATGCTGACATCACACCAATCCACCTGCACCCAGACAGGCTGAGTGAGGAATCATCCCAGGAGACATGTCATGCATAGAGACGGCTTGCCACCACCACATTCACGCTACCTTACATTCTCCCTTTTAGTTTCGATTGCCATTAAATTTGAGAATCAATAGCGGCAAATCACTGATTTAGCCAGCAAGCTAACAAGCTAATGACAAACACTTTGAAACAATGGCAGCATGAAAATGGTGAGGTGAGGTGAGACTTTTCACTTTATGCACATGAATACAACACGTTATGCTTGATATAATGACTGGCTGATTATTTTAAATATCATTTAACTGGTTCATTCTTGTAAACATTATAGGGCCAGATATGGTTTTTCAATCGCTGGTGCTGCAGTGAGAAATTCAACGTTTTTGAATTTTTGATTATCTCATCTGACAATGTTATTCATTTGGAGTAAACATCCAAATGTACAATTTAAAACCTGTTCAAGTATTTTCAAAGGACAGCCTTAGTATATTTTGTGTACCTTTATTCATGATTAGTATATTCAAGATATAACCATAGGTAATTTATATTTAGCCCCTATTTTTCCTCTTGCTTTTGTGACATCTAAACACACACATACACACACATAGACTGATACAAGAACACATCTAAGACCACAGCAACACACACAATATGTGATTACCGACAGACGGTTACTATGTTACATAATTTTGCCATAGACAATCTCTGAACAGGTGAGAGGAGGTGGACAAGAGAGAACAATGAGATTAATGCCTCTGATGTCCCGTTGATGTCTTAGAAGATGAAAAAAAGAACAGCAAAAGGTTCAGAACATTGAGCGGTAAACAAAGATGTCATTTTTTTCTCCCGGGACTGTGAGGATGTCTGAGCGAGCAACAAACCTTTCCTCTGGGTATGTCTAGTGTACTACAGTCTGACAGCAGTTATTCAACATGGCAATTATTAAGACGACAGAGGGCAGCTAATGATGTGCTCTGATTTGTATTTCCATTAACCTAAATTATGCACCTATCTCACATTTGTCCCAATGGATCACAGTGCAATGACGTCCATTGACGTCACGTTACAGATGATCCGCATTGCAGTCGCATGCAAATTTGTGCATGCCGGGCTTTGTGTAAATGTGGAACCTCTTTATTATTATTATTATTGCATTTTCCAACAAATAAGAGTAAAGAGAGGCAGTAATATTCTCATTGGCTGTTGAACTAGTTGCGAGCCAAGCTGTGAAGATGTGCATAACTCCCTCAGCCCCCCAGGGACCCTGTATTTTCATGGGCCTGCCTCTGACGTCAATGCTCCGGCTGTCCTGTGGATTGTCAGAACAGACTATTCAGTTGGGGGGAGGGGACTGGAAGTCTCTGTGGTGTGTGTCTGCCGCATGTGATGTGTGTGTATGTGTGTGTGTGTGTGTGTGTGTGTGCATGTGTGCGTGTGCCTGTGCCTGTGCATGTGCATGTGCGTTTGTATGTGCCTATGTGGATGCAAGTATGCTCCGGTGTGTATATGTGTTCATGTTTGCGTGTGCTTACATGTGATCTGTAAATGTTTCACTTACATCTGGGGTGTGTGTGTGTGTGTGTGTGTGTGTGTGTGTGTGTGTGTGTGTGTGCGCAGCGTGCAAAAAGCTCGTACAGTGCCTTGAATCAGAAATGTGCTTAAGTGGATGAGGTCTGTAATGTGGGGGTAGGGGGTGAGGCTCCTTGTGTGAACAAGCACACACACGTCTGAAGATGTGCAGCTCTCATGCTGGGAGACAGAGGCTGTAGTCATCAGGAGGATGTTTGCTAAAAACAGCCGAGAGGGTAAGAACAGTTAAGCATGGCTGCCGACCACTTCACTCTTCAGTCAGCTGTTGATCCCCCAGTGGACTATACTAAAGCTGCTCTTTCACCAACAGCCATAGGAACCTGCTGCATGTGACACACACACACCTCCCATATTAAGACAGATGAGATTTCAGCTTCTTTCATCATCACCTTTTTGATTTCCATAAATTTCCTTGTAACACACATGCTATCCTTTCACAGATGGATATGGGATTTGGTGGCAGGGTAATGTTGACAGAGAAAAGAGTGTGCACTGCCTGTCCAAATTGATACAGATCAAGCCGGAGAGAGCCCTGGCGGACATTTTGAGGTTTTCTTCGGTTTGTGGTGTTTGGTTCATTTATTCCAACTGTGCCCAAATAAATAAAAAGATACTGTGATGCAGATTTAGCCACAAAATCCATCGTCTGACCTGCATGACTGCCAATGATCTATCCTCCACTGTAAAGCCATATTCATAACATTATCCTCACTACAGCACAGTCAACCAGGACCAGCTGTGGAATGTCACACAATACATTTATTCAAGTACTACACTTAACTAATACTTTGAGACAGTTTGCTTGAGTATTTCCAATTGCACATTGTTCTTTTTTATACGGCATAATAAAGCTTTGGATACTTTATGTACAATTGGACAATAACACCTACACACTTTCACTGAGGTAACTATGCAGGACTTTTAGTTGTATAAGTATTATTACATTGTACTTCAACTTAAATAAAGCACCTTAATACTTCCTCTTCTATTGTGGTTAGAATATTACAATGATTTGGAATTAAAAGTAGCTGGAAATGTGTTCATTAAAATCTTAAAATGTCAGGGTCAGAGTAGCGACGGGTCCTTCACTTGCCCACCAGAGATGCCAGGCGGCTCCCCAGCAACAATGTTTCCCTAACAAAGTGCAGCTTGCTTTGTGCACTTAAAATAGTACAGGAAACATCTGACAGCTCAAGATTTGCTGGAATCGTTCTGCTGCTTTGGTATCTTTTTCTAACATAAGACTCCTGTGTCTCACATTGATGTGTTTAATTGTGTATAAGGGCAACAACTACAGCTTTCTGTGTAGATAAAACCATTACATCAGTACAATTCATCTTTTTTTTCTGAGACTTTGTCAGTGCCTTAGGTATATTTCTTACCAAGTGGACTAATCTAAACACAGTCAAGCTGGTCAGTTACTTCCTGTTATGTAATAATTATTCAAACATCTAAAAAACGGTTGCTCTGCTGCTTCGCAGAGCTGCGGATCAGTAGGGTTCACTGGTGGGTCACAGACAGAGTTGTGGCATCCCTTGTGATCTGCCGCATTTCCCCAGAAGTTCTTCATCCATAACCGTCTCACATAAGCTCATAAACTTCCAGTCATGAACTTTGCAGGGAACGATTTAAAGCATTTGTTTTCTATCTAAATTTCCGTGCATAAGCTACTTGGAGTGCAGGGTGGATGCACGGAGGTGAGCCCTGAAGGAGCTGACAGAGCTCTCTGAGCTTCATCAAGCCAGAGCTTCTTCTCATTTGTGTTACATTTGACGGCAACTTTACAAGCTCCTTTATTTATCCTCATAAGTGTCATAATTCAAAATAAAATAGCATTAATGTTCATATAGGATTAAAGCCATGGAAAAATTAGTTTTATGTGAATTTTCCATATCAAAGTGATACAGTAGGTAGGATGTGGGTCTATCCTCAAATAAAGGCTGAAAATATTTTGCATGTTAATTGTTTTACTTCACATGTATGCATGCTCACATGTGATATAAACTGCTGTAAGATGCAAGTTGTTTCCTCTTTTAAGGGATTTTCTCATCGGCCTAAAATGGAAGGAAAAGTGACAGAGTGTGTCAGAGAGAATCCATTATGTTATACGTGACCTCTGAATGGACCAGCTGCTCGAGAGTGTAGGAATGCCAGTGATTGATAGCGCACATGCTGACGTAACCCGCCACAGCTCCCACACCTCTCTCGCTCTCTCGATATGATCAGTATGTAGTGCTGCAGCCGTAAGGGAGTCTGGCACACTTTATGCTGTATCATGTTGCCGACTCAGAGCTGTTTAAGTCCACCATGCACCGATAACACAAGCACATATCTACAAAGGTTGTAGCGATAGGGACCTCACTTCATTTGGAACCCGATGTGAGTTCCTGACTTAAATTATTCACATAGAAAGAGCAGATTAGCTATTTAAACAGGAATAATTTACGTGCATATTGATACCTGTTGACATTTTGTGCATTTAATCTGAACAAAGGTTCAGATTTGTGCTCCATATTATGTGTAGTTTTGCAATTTATGGCACAAATGAGTCACACGTCCCGACTGTTTTGCTCTACAGTGTCTTGTAAATGAATTATGTGTCTCCTCTCTACATGGATATTATTAGTGGAAATATAAACATAAGTGGTGATGCATTCCTTGGCGAGCTTTAAGGCAGAAATTGTACAGTTAACAGGAACTAAATGTGGCCTTAAAGACGTCAGAGAATGCTCAAACTGATACAGGAAGTCCTCTGACTAACACTAATAAAATGAAGAAGAGAAAATCTAGCATTGTGGTAATTCTGTGGTTCAACATCTTAATTGTGCCAGTTTCTATTTCTAACCCTGTAGAAGCCAAATGATTGTTCAGCATTCTTGTAATTGTGCATCTGTGTGTTCAGCTTCCATTGTTTTTCCTCCAGACAGAGCAGAATGTAAAATGTTCATCTGGTTGACCGGAATTTGAGGTTAATTAGACTATATTTATTATTATCACTATGGGACTGGATATTATTATGACAGGATTATAACTCCTTGATTCAATTGAGCGTGTCTAAATATTTCACGTGCACTGCAGATGTACAGTCTTTGCAGTTGTTTGTAGAGTTCAGCCTTTGCTAAAGGAATGGACTACACTGATGTATTTTATGGTGCCAATTCAAAGTGATATTTACAATTATAATTTATGCAAATGTACTACTGAGTTAGCCTGGTGAAATAAATCACTTCAATACATTGCCGTAGTACATGCAAGTCTGCAGATATTTAAAGTCAGGAACTTAAGTAACAGTAAAAGTGATCCAGAAAAAGGTAGGAATCTTATTTACTTCAGACAAAAGAACCTCATGTAAAATCTCCATCAGATAAGACATGAATTAGACCTTGGTATGGTCAATGTTTAGGCTGTTGTTTAGCCTGCTTGCTTGCTCGCATGCACACACATTGTTAAATGTTTTCTGTACATTTAATAAGCTTCTCTTATGATGCACAATAATGAAAGGGTGTGTTCAAATGGCTGACATTTATTTTAACCTGATAGATTGTGCTTGACTTCATTAATGGTTCTCTTCTTCAATCTAATCTGAATGAAGGTGCTTGTTGGACAGGAGCCATTCATAAAAGGCTTTGCTCACACTCGACTTAACTCTGCAGATTGATTCCTGCTTTTGATCTTTCCCTGCTCAGAAGGTCAGAGGTCATGGTCAGCTCCGGCACCTGAAGCAGGAAGGAAAGCCCGCTCAGTGCCTTGCTAAAGGGCACGACGGTAAAACAGCACAGACGCTTAAACCCGGGATCTGTGTTGCGCCTCTTCAGTCATTGTGTGCGACAGTTGACGCTCCATTGCTTTGACCCGTCCTGCTGTGAATGTGGAGGCTCTCCTCCTTGACCACTGAGTCGTGGATCAGGAAACAGAAGCGTGTCTCTGGAGAGTACCGGGCATGTGGCTCGGCCCCTTTTACGCAGCCAAATTCAGGAACAGGAACAGCAGCTCAGCAGCGTCAAGAGCGCGCTTCCCAGACGCGTCAAACACGCAAAAACACCGGAAATACGGAAGATTAACTCTTCAAATTAAAATAACTTGGTGGGGAAAAAAATGATTGGATGAGTGTAATCTTTGGAGATTTTGATAATCGGTTGATTTGTTAGAAGATTACACATTTTAAGCGCTCTGTCGTGGTGTTTGGTGTCTTTGTGAATATTTACAGTAATATGTCACATTTAAAGTGTGCCATAGGCATCAAGACTGTATGTCTGTTTAAAGGAAAATTCTGACAAATATTGTGTAATGTAGTTAATTTTTTTATATGAAATAGCACTGCGTTCATTTGACCACAAGCCCATACAGCGTCCGGCCTTTTGCTTTTATTTTGAAAATTACAAAGGATGTCACACTTGATAGTTGTGGCTAATTTGACACTAGCGCGCTCCTGTGTTTCCCTCTCGTGTATGTGTGTGTGTGCGCGCGCGTGTGTGTGTGTGTGTTTACTCCCATTTCTCTGTGTCTATGCGTCGTCGTCTCTGCTCCACCAGTCTGCTGCTGCACATCCACAACGGAGCCACCACGCCGAGGAGGCGGGCCGACTGTAGCTACACCTCGGCCAGCGGTGCTGGGTCATAGCGCTGGTGGAGGGGCGGGGGTGGGGGGGCAGCACACTGCTCTTCTTGCCCTTCCTAAACCGTGCACAGCCTGAAGCACTGAGGACACCATCACCTCAACGCGTACTGGAATAGTTTTGTTTTTTCCCAGACGCACCAAGTTGCAGCTGCAGAGGCGCACTTTTCTCCGTGGCTCCTCTCTCCTTTTGCGCTCACAATCCGAAATGGAAGATGGTCCGTCTTCAACAAGCTGTTTCAGAAGGTTAACGGACTGTTTCCTGGGTGCAAGTAGGTATTTTTGACTAAGACTGTAGAATAATAAAACAAAAATCATCGCTTCACTTTACGCAAAATTAAAAAGGCTTTGATTTTCAGTAGCAGGGCAGGACATCGCGAAAACATGGACAGATTTTGGTCCTGCAGGCGTTCGTTATTTGCCCATGTGTCTCCCCAACTTTATGAATGACAGATTGATAGCTGATCTGGATGGGTGGGGACTTGATTGGAGGGGGACCGCGCAGGATTGCGATTAGGAAAATGTCGCGTGTGTCTCTCCGGTCTTTTTTTTTTTTAATAAAGCATAGATCGGCTTTAAGAATCCCATCTCGGACATGAGTCGGTCCGGTCTGTCATGGAGGGGACAGTCAGCAGTGCTGCAGTGAGACATGGCATCAGGGAGCGAAGCTTGCGCCGAAGTGAGGATAGAGAGTGTAAATTCTCTTTTAGGAAAAGAAATCTTAAAAATATTCGTGTAGACATGTGAGTTCAGGGTTATTATTCCAGTAGAAATTAGGATATTATTACAATCATATTAATTATTTTTCTAATTTATTCCAGTACTCCTATAGCTTGTAATATTCATATAACGCTCACAATATTCATGCATATTCTATATCTGTGATATGTTTCCTACTAAAATTCATTATGGTTTTAATGTCAGCTTTTTTTTTCAGCACAATATGATTTTAAATGTCAGAGGCAGGTACAATCCACTATTAAACATTTTTACTGAAAAAATAATTCTATATATATATATATTGTATTTAAATGATTTATTATTCTAAATTGGTGCTAGCATAAAGAAAAAAATACAGAAAATTTAGTGGATGTGTTTGAGATTTTCTGTCACTGCAGTGAATATCCTCTATTCACCCATAATAAACTTTTATTTCCTTTGCATGTCTTTGCACTCAGTGGTAAATGTACGGTCCTTGTTGCATGCTTTGGCATTTTCTCTCTTTTTTTAATCTCTTTGTGATATTGCTGTGGGCGCTTCTACTTTAGGAATTATTGTCATTTTTTATTTCTGTGATCGTAACTGGCACTCTGACTGCTGCATGAATAACTCATGTCAGTGACTCCAGTTGTTTCAGTGGCACCTAAAGTGACCTTTAGTGGCAACCCTGTAATAACAAGTTAGCAGTTTGGTGCCTGGGATACTGAGTGATGCCAAAGTACACACATAGCAGTAAACTGCAGTCATGGAATGTATTATTGAGGTACAGTTAAGTATGTAGGTATCCCGCCCTCGTGCTGACCAAAAAAGGACAAGAATTTCAGATTTCACAAAGCTTCCACACTTTTTGAATTTACGAAACAACAGTAGATGTGGGTGGCTGCAGCTGTCAGAGTCAAGTACCACCAAGTACATCATATACAACATCTACTGTCGGATGAGCTGGAATATTCAGCTTGTTTTTATCAACAAGTCATTCACAAATAAGTTGACCTGAGAATAAGTCCATCATGGATTTCCTGTTTTGCTATAATTGTCATTATGTGAGTATCATAGGTCACGTTTATGCTGCTCTCTTTTTTTTTTTATCCCGGATGTTACAGCTGTCAATTAATCTGGGTTAAACGCAGGATTAACTTGACACACTATTTGCCTTCTCACTGCATGTTTCCCTGTGGCTGGTTTGAGATCAGGGAATAATTTGATTATGCCTAATCCGGGGCTTTTTGATACATGAACACATATATTTCTGAACTTGAATACATGTGATTATCTGCTCCACGTGTTTTTACTGCACTATTTACATGACTGCTCTCTGCAAATATCACACATGTGATAGATCATTTTAAATGTATCTGAAACACAGGAGTGGAGGCCTTGTTTTTGTGGTTAAAAGAGCTGTTTTTCTTTCTTCTGGCAACTGCTGGCATGTTTGTCCTCCTATCACTGTTTGTCCTCTCTGACTGGTTGCTGGACTGTCCAGCAAATCCAGTCCTCTCCAGAGGAACAGACTCCAGTTTGTGAAGACAGCGTGCTGGCTCGTTCACTCCCTGGTTGCTCACATAATTCTAAGCAGTCTGGGATGTCGTAGCCGTCTGTAGCCTCACGGTGTGGGAAACTCAACATGCATACGTGTGTGTTTGCGTGCATTGTTTGTGGATACTTCTGGTCAGCATCGGAGGACAGTCTGGGTGAGCCTAATGTGATCTCTCAGGCATTTTCAAAACCCAATTGGTTGTCGACGAATTGCTTAACTCAGTGAAGAAGGCTGCATTGTCAGGCAGGAAGTGCTCACGCTGGACATTTCCTGCCCTACCGCATGCCCTCTCTCTCTCACACAGCGAGGACTTCTCTTGGCACAGTCAATGAATATGTAAAAACATATACTGCTTGATATGATTGGAATATGAAAATTAAAGCTTTATTCCAATTTGAATGGCTAAATAATTCCAGACTGGGCCGAGCACATGCCAGATAGTCCCTCTTTGCGATTTGTCTTTGGTGTTTATTTAAACTCTCAGGAAATTCAAGCCAAAGAAAATGAGCTTGTTACACTGTTTGAACCCTTTTTTATGACGAGATCTGTGCAGGACTGGATCGGTGCCAGGGCACAGTGCACGATCTGAGTGGTGAAACAGATGACATTCTCCTCAAGGCGTCCGTTGACCCCCTCGTCAGCTTGTCGTGGGTTGGTATCTGAGGGGATGGGAAAAGGCCACATGCATGTAGATTTCTTTACAACTTGTCCTCGTGTCAAGGCTCATAAAAGAGCGAGGCACTGGAGAAGACGCAAGGATCTGTGGTTCTCATTACCGGGTCCCCACTGGCTCCTCTGCATAGCGGCTGCAGAGTTCAGCATCAGTCCAGATGTGGAGCGGGGAACATGACCCCTGATCACTGATGTGGCTCTGGGGATGGAGAAGTTGGGTGGGGGGGGTGGGGGGGGGTCGTTTGGGTAGACACAGCAATACATCAAACCACCAGTTCGGTGAGATGCTGACTCCCAGGCAGCCACTGCAGCTTTACTGTTAACGCTCACAATCAGCGCTGTCGTAGGCCATGTGATCTATCACCTCTGGCTGTCGTTCAGTTTCCTTTCGCTGGAGGGAAATGCACGAGAAAGTTCAGAGTTCATAACTCAAGTTTAAGGTAAAGGGTGACCCACTATGTGTCTGTATCTGCAGTTTAAGTGTTGCTGCGTGCCTGTGACCACACTATTAGGCTGTGGATCAAGGGACATGCCTTATCTACATCTCAGTTTGCCATTTATAGCCCCTACCCTTTACGTCTAATGACCTGGACCATGGAAGTGGAAATAATGCAAATTACATTTCCATGGAAATCTCTCTCTCTCTCTCTCTCTCCCTCTCGAGTGTGAGGTGTGAGCTCGCATGTTTGTGCAGCGGTGTTTGTTTTCACCGTGTGGGGGCGTGTCACTGGAAGTGATGGGACTGCAGTTTTAAAGTCCAGCGTGAAACAGTGTTTTCTTCATTTGACACCTTTTCACCGACTGGTTGTATCAATTTATCTGCAGCAGTCACCTCACCCTTGGCTGCTGTGGAATGTGGTGAGGGGTTTATACAGTATATGTGTGTGTGTGTGTGTGTGTGTGTGTGTGTGTGTTCACCTGCATATGGACACACACACACACATACCCAGGCTCACAGACTCAGTGAATAAATGAGGTTAGCAGTGGGAGAGGAGTCAAAGCGTTTTCATCTTCAGCGTTGGCTCTTTTTTTTCTCTCTTTGCCGCTCACTGAATGTCAGTGTTGGACGCTGTGCTCCAGCCCTCCCATAGATAAGATAAGAACCACATGCTCTTCCCACCTCCTGGCAAGGGAGTCCCAGGCGGACCTGCTGACGCACGCACCCCGCAGCCCTCCCCCCCTCCCCTTTCCTGCCTCAGCCTCATGTCAGGAAAGTGAAAAGTAGTACCTTGGCAGCTTGCCCTTGACTCTCGGCCAGAAGGAGTGCGCTTCAAGAGAAGTGGTCTTTTCCCTTTTTCTCTCATGTGCATTTTTCATCTATGTGTTGCAGAGGAGGAACATCTTGCTCACTAAACATCGGCACTGCCGGGGTCGGCCTCTGCTGTCGACATTGCCACTCGACAGCGTCTGACAGGAGCTGGAGACACACGTTCACTTCTGCTCAGGTGCTATCACACAGATAGCTTACTGCTTCGTGGGGAGCAGAGATGAGTGATGGAGATAGGGTGGAGCTGGCTGTTGTTCTTAGCATATCTGAAAATGTGCTTTCATCTGTATGTGAGTTTGTTTCAATTAAAGCAATACTTTCCTTTCTGCAGTCCCTGCAGGAATTTGAAATCTCGCATTACAAGAATTAAAAAATCAGTCAGTCCTCATATTATTAGACAGAACTTGCACTTTGGTCTAATTCTTAAAGTTTGGAAGCAAAACATAATTGCAGAGTTATCAATTTTTGCCCTTTTTTGCATAAAAAAACTGGTAACCCAAATAACAACACAGGTCAAAGGAAGTCACACCTCACCCTCAGCTACAGTAACCACCTTCCCTCCAGCTGAGTCAATGCCTCATCAACTCTCTCTCAGCTGAGAAGCCTTGTTAAACAGCCCCTACCCCCATGTTGTGTAATTGTCTATTGTTGGAAAAGAGTCTCACCTGAGTTAACCTGACAGGCTCAATTCAGGGCAGAAAATATTATGAAACATTTTCAACTCTGCGGCCAGCTCATGAACAGTTCATATTTATATATCAAATATTTTTCTGCACTAAAACCTTTAAAGAGAGCTTTTATTAGATTTAATTGATTTAATTACATGTTATCATTATCATACCAATCATTCTTTTCCTGCCGAAAAAGACATTTTTAACACTACCGCAGCATATGAAAAAAATGACACAAAAATGTTGCAAATTGCATATAAATTTTCATTTTGGCCTCCAGCAGTTACAGTGGACAACAGTTTTGATCGTCCAATACCAAAATTATTTAAAGAGCAACTGAACACCAGGCATCACAGATGGATGGGTGTGCTCTGAAGCGTGCACCTGTAACCACACCCAACACTGCACACCTATAAAATAGGATCATGATGCAATAATGTCATAATGTAATTTCACCTAAATTATAGTGAGATGCTTATGGCTCTCAGATGAAGACTGAAGTGACGACATTAAGTGTGGTGTTGCCTCAAAACAGTGACAGAGAGAGGTTGTGCAGGCTTGGATCAAACCAAATGTACATGGTAAAATAAGAACAGACGTGTGGGTGCAGAGAGAGAAATGAGGCCGTGCTTCACAGGGTTTTTTTTTTCCTAATCTCTGAAGGAGATGTAACATCATAAATACTCTGGGGCCTTCCCTCATGTGTGCCATTGATAAACGTTGACCTGCAAAAGTCATATTATGACTTGACTTGACTCATATATATGATATCTTATCACAATTGACGCAGTTTCGATGCTGATACTTGTTTCAGTACTTTAAAGTTGCTATACTAATACAAAGCATGAAAAATATTAATTGAAAGCACATTTTATTACATGATGGAGTGAATTACTTAGTTTGCAGCATCTCTACAACCCATTTACTTTTCCATATAAAATCAGACCATGCCTAATTGATTTCCTTAATAAAAATGCTCATAAACCTGAATTGTAACTATGAAGAATTTACTATTTGAAGCATTTTCAGGATGTTGTGATGACTGAAATTCCATATTAGCACCACAAACTGGTGCTGACACAGAGGTATTGCTCCGCAGCCCTGCTGTAAAGACATTCCCCGTCAAACAGGAGCGTGTTCGTACTGAATCTTGGATGTGAGACCCAGACAGACTGCGACTGGGTTGGCCTTCCCTTCCCAGTCCCAGGGTGTGGTGTGCTGTAGTCAAGATAAGTGTTATGCAACAATACCTCACTGCATGAACTCAGGCCTCAGTTTTTACACAGGAAGCCCAAGTGTGAGTCAGGCACCCAAATCTCTGCCAACTGGGCTTCAGCTACTCACAAACAGGCTGCACACCAAACTGTTTCCTGCCTAAACGTTAGTTTGAATGAATGTTTCACTCATACTCATGGAAGCACAGAGTTGGCAAGTAACTATGCCCATTTACATCAGTACTGTATTTAAGTGCAATTTTAAAGTACTTTCTATTTTGTTTTGTACCTTTACCTTTACCCCTCACAAAAAGTAGCTTCTTGTGGGGGGTCCCTTCTCACAATTTAGATGTCTAGAGAGATTTTACCTTCAGACATCTCAGATCCAAAATTTCTCAAAAAACAACAAAGATGAAAAAAAAAAAGCAAACTCTGAATACAAAGTAGTAAAGCAAAGCTTTGTTTTTTCTTCCTGCGCTGTTAATCATCTCACGACCCCCCAGATTCATCTTTTGTCCTTTTGAGGGTCTGACCTGTGGCGTGTCTAGAATTTTAGACTGGGGTGGCCAAAGTGGGTCATTGATGTATGATGATGTGCACGGGCACACACACGTCAGAATACCATTTATTTACCATTTCTCATATCTGCTTTCATTTAAATGTTTAAAAATGAATTTATTGTGTTTATTGAAAAGATTAATCAGATTGTCCTACCAATCACAGCACGGCAGAGTGGCACCAAACAAATATAGTATTGAGCATCCATAGTTCTCATGAACAAATTGTACCTCTAAAAGTTACATACAAAAGAAAGTCAATCCAGAATACTCGTCAGCAGTTGCTGCAAACTAAGGTGCCACCTCTCACTGGGCAGATAGCCAATCATATTTTAAGATAATGGATGGCACTTGGGATGGCCAATCAGATTTCATGGGGGGCCAGCGTCAACAACCCAAGACACGTTCCTGGGTCGACCTCAAGGTTGGGAAACACTGGATGAAACAAAACAGGAAAATGCTACTTATGCATCATTAACAATCTAATAATTCCATGCATAATAATACATCAGTCAGCGGGCATTTTTCTGTAGAGCCAGTACTTTTACCTATCTACTCACATTGTATTTATTAGAATACAGTTGAAAACAACTTACAGTGTTAGCTCCAACAGGAAGGAAAATGTCACTGAGGTTTGTCAAAATAAAAGAAAAAAACTCTGGTCAAACCAGTGACCAATCCATTACTTCCACCACAGCTCTCTCTCTCTCTCTCTCTCTCTCTCTCTCTCTCTCTCTCTCTGATTGAGTGAGCACATGTGTTTCCCAGTGGGGTTAACCATTCTGGACCACAGCATGTGGGACAGATCTGGCTGCACCTTTGATTAGCCGTCATAGTCTCAGGCCCAGGACATTGACGCATATCCCGCAGCTCTGAGTGTCACTGCGGTCACATTAGGTTGAGCCGTGGCTCGAAAGATTTCAGAAGGAATCAGAGGGAGAGTCTGTAAGGTCGACAGAAAGTAGCAGGAATGCTCAGAAAAAAAGCACCATCAATCACTATCATGCGCCATATATAGCGGCTATTGGGTCAAACCAGGCATTCCTCTGGCATTCAGAGCGTTTTAATAGAGATTGATGATATTTACATTTTTGACTTTTTCCAAAAACCAGTCACTTCTTCTTCTAAACTGGTACATTACTGTGTCTAGTTGCCACCAGTGGAGTTTACCTGAGTGAACTGTGATGCCTACCTCAGATGCAGACGCTGCTTTGCGAGCATATGTTTTAAAGTGCCTGCACTCACTGAAAGAAATGTTGAAAACCTGTAACACCAATTTAACACTTTCAAACATCTTTGCTCTTACATTTACTCTAGAGGAAGTGGACCCTTGAAGGCTTTCCTGTCATGTGCTCTGCCTTCCGTTAATGCATCAGAATATTGTATTACTTGATTCCTCTGTGCAATAGAGCTCCACTGTCTTCACTGTAAAAACACATGAGTGAGCCACACTGTGGCACGGGGTGACATGTTCCCTCATTCGGATGAACATGGACTGTAGTTTAGTTTGAATCAATTCCAGAAACACCATCCTGCTGCCTGAAGCAATCAGAGCACTCAATGTATATTAATCCGCAGCTGAAAATAGTCCCCAGCAAAAGCACTATTTACTGGAGCATATTGAGAGAGATGTTGTTGGTTTTGGTCTTTTTATGTGACTTGTTGACAGTAACAAATATACAGAATAAGGCCAAGTCTATTCCTTTAAGCAAGCATTGGACTGGTACTGATTAGCTGACAGATATAGTGTGCTCCCTACTCTTTTAATGTTAGTAATCACAAATAAGGTCATTATTTGACATTCATCTCAGCTAAAGCAAAGGTTAAGGGTTGAATTCGGGATCAGAAATACAAAATTCTTTGCCATAAGGCTTCATGAAATCCCCTGTTCTATATAATATTTCAGTCAGTAAATGTAAGCACACGGTTGAACCCTGAACACCATTTTGTCAGCCATTATATAGCCATTGCAAAATTGTAATCACTGCAGTATGTTTTTTTTGCCCTGTGGAAAGAGGACATTTGACTATTTTTGTTCATGTGCACACATATGATAGCTAAATAATTTTCAGAGCCCCGTCGACACAAAAGTTGTATTCATAAATTGATACAGCGTCCTTGTTTTTTCATTTTTTTTGTAGTGTCACTAACCACAGTGCCTTCTTTGTGTTTCAAATAGGACAAAGTCGCAAGGGTCTTTTGCAACGCTCCCATTTTACTCCTCTCTGTGTGTCTTTCTGTCCCCTGCAGCCCCTCCCCCCCCCACACCCCCAACTTACTCTGATTTATTAAGCCGTATTCTGCCGATGTGCGTCAGAGCTGGCCAGGAGTCTCGTGAGGCGTTCCGCTCCTGAAGATCTGTGTCTCGTGTCTGGACAGCATCAGACCGCAGCGTCCTCCACCCCCCAAACCTACCCCCACCTCTATTTGCCTTATTTGCCTGCAACCACAAGCCTGCCTGACCTACACACACACACACACACCGAGCAGATGATCCATCGTAACTGAAGAGTCAGGAGCGCTTTGATTCTAAAATTAAATCGAATTAAAGATAAAAGTAATTCTTCTAATGCAGGTTTTAAACCCTTTTTTTATAGACGTGCAAGAGATACCTGCCGCTGAAGTGGATTCTTCTCGCTCCTTCATCTGGTTATATTTTGTCATCTGACCAAACAGACAAGTCTTTGCCACCCTCCACACACAGTCCTGCTGTCTGAAAGTCTAACCTGATATCAGACAGCATTTCACACAACCTCACTTAGTAATATTTTCATGCTGTGTGTGTTTGTGTGTCTGTCGGCAGAACACATGCCTTCCAGCTGCATGTCCTCCTGTGATTCATTTTTGAAGGGAGTCTACACAGATGCTGCTGATAACCAGACATTTCGTGAGAAAGCCGTATTAAAAAAACAAACGAACAGGTTGTCTAAATTCAACGGTCCTCTTTCTACTCTTTGAGAAAGATTTAGTTTCTGTGTACCACACCATAGAATGTAAATTTAGCACTGCCATAAGATATTTTTTTCCTTTTCTAGTATAAATTACTTGTGATTGCATTTCATGTCAGCAAGTTCAAGGTCTCATGATGGGATGACATCTCACGGCTGAATTTAGACAGCTACAAGTCTTTGTTTTAGACACACACTCCATTTACGTGAGTGACCTAAACATGATGGTTTCCTAGTGCATCATGATGGTCTGTCAGACGCCAGCGGGCATATTAGAAACAACTTTCCCTCAACGATGGTCTGGCAAATGGCTTTTTTCCCTGACAACAAAGACAGTAAACAGCAGCACTTAGCGAGCTCTCAAGAACCTAATTGCCTATTAAGCACATTCAAGTCCTCCTTTATCCTGCTGCCTCTGTTGGGGGCTCCTATCCCTGGAGACACAGCTTTACAGTAAACATAAGTGAGCTAGCCCGGCTATCTGAGAGCTTTGGAACCTGCTGCTGCTGCTGCCGCTCTCACCTCACAGTGTAGAGAAAGAGATGACCTTCCACTGTTTGTGGTCTGTACGTTTGTTTGGGTGACTGTTGGGAACACCTCGCGCCTTTGGCACAGTGTTACATGGCGTAACTTCCATCCTCTTATATCTTGTGTTTCTCTCCTCCATACTTTTTTGGCATTTGCCATGATTTTATGCAACATCTCCCAGCGTCATTTTTTATTTTTTCACTTTGCTCGGTCATGAATAAAGCTGTGTGGTGCATGATTTAAAAGACGCCCTGTTTCTGCACTCTCCAGGCTTGACAGATGAGAAAGTGAAGGCCTACCTCTCGCTGCACCCGCAGATGCTGGACGACTTTGTGTTGGAGAGCGTGAGTGCAGAGACGTTGGACAGATGGCTGAAGAGGAAGACCAGCAGCAGGCCTGCAGGTATACCCACACACACACACAAACACACACACACACACACACACACACACACACACACACACACACACACGGACAAACATGGAAACACAGGCTGCAGCTCTCTGGATCACTGACATAATGATTGGATCAGCGGATTTCAGTATATTGACGCAGAGTTGTAATTTCAGTAATATTTTACTTTGGTTAAATGTTTGTACTTTTTTGCTCACATAATCCCATACGAGTTCCCAACTAGTCAACCACAAATACAGGCTGCCCTGAATATCTGCAGCCACGTCAGGCGTTTGCTTTTATTGTACTGAAAAGCTAAAACGCCGAGCCGTGTGTGCCTCTGTGGGTTCTATTTATTATCCCGGCCATTTGCAGTACAAATCACTCATCTTCACATGTGTCTCCTTTAATCGTCAGTGTGTGTGATAGACAGAAGAAAGGCAGAGGGAACGGGCCTGTTGGGTGTTTACGGGTCATTAGATGTGTTTGAGCGGGCCGAGTTGAGTCTGTGCCGTGCGCTCCACACACAGCGGACTGTTTCTCAGACCAACCGCATCCATCAAGGGCCCACAGGGCTGGCACTCTGCCCAGTCGAGCTGCTGACGTCAGAGGCGACCTCCAGAGACATGCAGCCGACTGAAGGGGGCCCAGGGGAGGGGTAGGGATGGTGGTGGTGGTGGGGGGTTGGGCTGGCTCAGGGTGTGGGTGTGTTGAAGTGAAGGGGGAAACCGGCGGAGGATGGATTTGTGACATTTTGGAGCTGCTTCCTACATGAGGTCCGCAGACAGCAGTGTTCGTTGCTGCCATGCAGAGACGTCGATTTCTCAAGTCTGAGCCTGCATTTGAAACCGTTTCCTGTATACAGCGTGTGTGTGTGTGTGTGTGTGTGCGCGCGCGCATGTGTGTTTAGGTTCACAGTTACCAAACAGAGGCCCTCATGTTAATCATTCTTGCTGGCGCCAAGTAGGAATAGCTAATTTCACTCATGTAGTCAGAGCAGATGAAGCATGTGCAGAGCTGAACACTGATTCACAAAACTTCATTGCAGAGCAGAAAGGCGACAGATTTTCGGCTTTGATTTTTGTGTATTTCATCAATTTTCAGGCGTCATATGAGTCATGACACTAAAGTCCCTCAGTAGTTTAATTGACTTCGTAATTTAAGGAGCCATTTTTGTATTACAAATTGCATATATTAACTATCTGCTGATGCATGTTTGTAGCATTTCAGATTTTTTTTATGTCGCTTCTATTCAGCCCCTGGTTTCCATTTATTTCAGATGGGTAGGAAAATCAACTTTTAGGGACTTGGCGCTTGCTTCGGTCAGGTGGCCCATAACCATGTCACTGGAGACAAACTCAGAAGTGCTGATTTACCTGAAAAGTCTGCACTGCATTACCACACAGCCATGACATAAATCCTAAAAAAGGCATGAATGGTCTTTATGATGGATTTCATGTTTCAACCAAGGTTGAAATTTCATTGTTAGTTGTTGTGGTGCATGCTGACCACTGGCCACCTTCCGGCCTGGAAGGTAGAGAAAGACTGTCTACAGTACAGGAGGATAAATTTCCTCAGGTGATGTCATTCGAGTCAGTGCCAGTCAGGGCTGAAAACTGCAAGTTTGAAAATGAAAAAACTCCGGATGGGTCAAGTAAGAAATTAAGTGAGCTTACCTCTGTAGCCCACTCCTCATCTCGACTTGAGGCTAGCTGCTCCAGGTTACATTAGCTGCTAGCAGGACATTCACAACTATTGCATTTGTAGTCATCAATTACTCCCGACAAGTAGTCGATCAGTCAATTAATCATGAGAGATACTTTTTTTTTCACCCAATAATAATTCTAGTCAAAAATGTCTCAAATACAACCAGTAAAAGGTTAACTAATGTAGGTGGGACCAAACTGAGGGTAGTTGAATTAGCAGTCCTTGATTGGCTCTTAGAGGCTGTTCATAAACAAGCATTCTGATTGGACTAAACCCCCAGCCTTCTGTGTGAGCTGGAGATGCCGTTTGACTGCAATAATAACGCGACTGCTTTCTTGCAGGGATAGCCGGAGTCTTTCCTTCTCTAAATACCGTAAATTCTGTTTGTTAAACATGGCATAACGTAGAATATGATTGTTCAAACAAATCTATGCTCTATGCTCCCCTGTGAAGCATTTCCACACTGTTGATTGTAGTCGAGCACTGGGACATGCAGCCATGTTCCTCTCTGCCTCTTGCTCTTGCTTCATGTCTGTTAAAGTCACGTATGATGACTGACTTGTCAGTAGCCACCACTGACAGCGCCCCCAGCTGCATTGTTTTATTACTGCACCTTGCTAAAACCACAGATGCACGAATAGTCTACAACAATGCACAGTGTCAACTAGTGGTGTTAATAGCCAGTTAGTTGAGTATTCTGTGAAGTGGTCAGTGGCTACTAGCAAAGCGCACCCAAACCTCAGACCAAACTGTTGAGTTGCATTATGGGTAATGTAGGTGTCATGCTTTGACAAGGACGAAGAATGTGTGGACTAAACTATACATTGTTCGACAATGATAGAGGAGTGCAATGCGAACTCAGTGCAGTATTCTTTTAAAGGGACCCTTTTTCTTCTAAAAACACACAGGTATGTTTATATTCAGTTCTGTGTCCTTGTGTCAATCCTATGTGGACTTGGTGTTGAGTGTTACGTCATATATAGCTTAAAAAGACTAACAGTGACCTACAGTAGCCATATTTTCACCCTGCTGTTTTAACCGTCACATTATTAAAATGGCTTTTATGTATTCTGTCGTGACCACCCCAGACTCGCACTGGGCTTGCTGAGTTGGTTGAAAGTTGTTGGAGTTCTCAGTAAAGTGCAGGTGTTGAGCAGTATTCAGCCATTAGCTCAGCGCAGTTGGGCTCTTGAGCTGTACGAAAGGCGACCAGAGTCAGGGTGAAAACATCAGTAATCAGCCTCACAGCTCTCTCATTATGCCACATGTCTGTCTCTGTCTCTCTGCGTTGATCTTTACATCACATCAGTAATATCACTCTGAGTCCACTTCCTCTGTTGGACCACTGTGAGCAGACACTTAGGCACCACTCCGAAGCCTCTCTCCATCTCCCTCTCAGTGGCTGTATCCACTCAAATGACAAGCACTGTCTAATTTCTGGTTCATCACACAGGCTGAATGGTCACTGTGTTGCAATGATGGCTGAACACTGACTTGTAGATTTTTATATGACATGTTTTACTGTAAAGAAGCTTGTTTTTTCTGTGCATAATTGTGCTGATAAAAGTAGCTTTTTATCAAATTCAGTGTCCATTTTTGCAGTGACACTTTCTAGAGATCAGATAGGTCTTATAGTCTTTATGAGTGCAGGAGCAGCAGGACCTGTCATCATGTGATCGTCAGGGAGATTGCTTCCTGGAAGCAGTCCCTGCAGCCAGTCCCGTTCTCACTTATCATGTGATGGGCTACATTGGATAAGTTTGTCTGTACACATGCACACAAGTGTGTGTGTGAGGGTGTGTTTGTGCAAAGGTTGTGTTGCAGCCTTTAGTTTCAGAAAAAATCTTCTTATACAAATGAGCCTTGTCTTAATTACAGGATTGTTCTTTTCTTGTAGCTTTCTCTTATTTATAGCTTATTTATATACCAAGCCTAGCTTTCAAGGCAGATGTTGGAGTGTCATAACAGTGTTACAGAAGACATCAGTCTGACAGTAGCATCTTACCAAGCACCATGTACAGAACACAGTTTCCCAGAATCCCCGCTGATTTCATTTGACCATCACTCTCAACCACTGTCCCACTGGCAGTGTTTACTTCACACCACACACTGTCACGAGATAATTAATATAAATCCCAAATCCTCTGCTGTCTCTGGAGTCCCCTTGTTACTCATCTACTCATCTGTGTCTTCTGCGATGTACACACACACACGCACACAGTGCATATGAAACAACTGTCGCTGTAGGACTGTGTAAAGCGTTTTTAAATTTCTGGTGATGCAAAGAGAGTTGTGGATGAAGGCTGGATAAAGTCTGCAGTGTGTTAAAGTTTGCTGCTAAAATTTGCACAGATTTTCCATGTTGTGTTTCGTTCATGTTCTCATCGTAAATTTCTTCATTCCCAAAATTTGTGAGCAAGGAAGAGCATTTCAGACACAGTGTAATCTGTGAAAATTAGATTACCTCTGAGTTAGGACTGCAACTAACAAGCATTTTTATTGCTGATGAAGCAATTATTTTGTAAATAAATCAATGACACAAAATGGTAAAATAGAACAATTTCATGTTTCCAGAGCCCATGTCACATTTATATATTACTTCATTTGTCCAAACAACAGCCCCAATCCTTAAGATATGCAACTTAAATCCCCTTTTTTAATCTTTGACCAATATTAATATTAGTAGTAGTAGTAACAATAGTAATGATAGTAATGAGTATCTTTGACAATTGGTCCCAATTGTCAAAGATACTCATTACTATCACTATGCCTATCCGATTAATAAGGGAGAATTTTGTGGAGGAAGCCTGACTGAGTCTCTGTGTCTTTCTTGTTTGAGCTCCAGAGGGCAAGAGTTGGGCCGAGCTGTAAAGCAGCTGATACTGTGTCTCAGATGTGTTTGGATGGCAGTGGCAAACAGACAAAGATGTGCTTGTGTAGCTGAACCTCATACCCCGTCACTGTGATAAGAGCACTGCCTCACCTGCGGGCTTTCCATCAGGAGGGGGGAGGAGCCCCCCCC